>CAJVPT010001899.1:0-19452 GCA_910592055.1 Acaulospora colombiana | reverse complement strand
CCCGACAGAGTCCGAGAAGTTTCCCTCTGGGACGAACTCATACCAGAACGCAACCCTCTTTTATTATTATTGTTTTTTTTTTTTTTTTTTCTTGGGCTTTTTGGGGTAGACAAAGTTATCACTCGTAATAGGCTGGTTTCATTGAACGATATTGACACACCGATTGTTTGTGAGACGAACCCAATTCGGACAGGATATTTGGCATTACGAGGATCGCATAGCCTCGGTTGGCTTGCCTCGCTCAAATATTTTGAATCGCGTTATTGTTTTCCTTGATTACACCTTTCGAAGGCAGACGGAAAAGGCATGCTGAATGACGGTGAGTAAGAATGATGAATGCTTTGGGGAAGCACTTTCCCGTGTTTGTTGACATTTGCGACAAATATGGCTGGCGTGATGATAGCATTCGACGACGCTTGCATTGTTTGCATCTGTCGCCACAGTCTTTGAGTTTTCCAACTCCTTCGGGATGTTTACTTTGATCTACAAAACAATTCACGTCACCTTCAAACTGAAGTACTTGCGGTGGCTTCCAGAACAACAAATCACTAGAGAGGCTATGTCTATTATGAAGGACTAATTCGACCATGAAAGTTTTTGCTCCGTCTCATTTACCCGTGTCACATTACGGTTACTGATTAGGCAGGCACATTGCTCGTGTGTAAAGTTACGCGCGCTCCTTCGAACTTTTGCATTGCCTCAATCCGCCACAGTTATTATGCCTAAGCCATACTTTATCCAAATAATAAGACCAAGCCAACAGAATTCAAACTGATGAATTTAAACAGAGTAAATAAACAAATAACAAACAACAAGCAATTAACGCCATGATAAGCCATTCGTGAGGGGAATCCTCAGCCAGTCGTGAAACCAATCACAATAGGATAAACCAAAGTCGACCAAGCCATTCACGGTGTTTTTGCGCAGCTAACACTCGCGAATTTTAGATACTTTCGGGATGGCTTAGTGCCTATTGGTTCTCCGGTGTCCCCCGATGTTTAAACAGGAAAGCTTTGAGTCCCGGAACCTGATTCCAAATTTATACAAAGTCAAGGCTTGGTGAATGTTTAATCGGGAAATGGGTATCTCGAGATTTGTACCAATCCCGGAGAAAGAACCGCACGACCTTTGGAATTATTATTCAAATTACGGGCCACACGACCGCAAATTCGATAAGAATCTACCATGCCCACCGAAAAGAAAGAATTTTGATGTGTGTCTCGTGGTTACACACGTAATACGCGATCTTTTTCTTGTAATTGCAACTGCAACATGTAAAAAAAGACGACGAAAACAGCAACACTCGGATGTTGAAAAAAAAAAATCTAGCAGCACACTTGTTTTTTGTGTTCTTGATAATAAACAAAGAAGAAGGCGATGAGCTCGCGCGATCTGTTGCTCATAACAGGATTGCATACTTGATCCCTTTGGTGACAACCTGTCTTTCGTCTGACAGAATGAATTGCGTCGTCGTCCTTTTCACTTTCAATAAAGACTTTTGAAGTTAATTTGAGATCTAATTTTACTTGTACATTCTTAAAAATTATTTATTACTTTTGCAATTCGTCGCGTGCTGTAAATGTTATCACCATTTTAATATGGGTAAACTGGTTTAAATCACATTGGAGGGTGAGTCTCTTGTCTTGGACGGAACGGCGAGTCGATAATCTAGCGGTTCGCGTAATCGTTCTACGAAAAGGAAAAAAGCGACCACACAAGCACTCAAAATAACATACACAAATGGAAAATATACAAGCACAAAAGGTAAGGCACGAAGAAGTGTAATTATTTGACGAATTCACTCTTTAGAGTGTCACACTACACTTTGCTAAATTATCATTAACAACCTTTCCTGCTTCTAGGACTCGTCTTTCTCAAACAAAGTTTTCGCATCACTTCTCAGACTATTGTTGGCCAGGTTGTGACCCAAAGTGTCTTGAGTTTCGAGTTTCGTGTCGCTGGCCGCCACTTGCGTTCGTGACGCGTAGATCGCGTCACCTCACGTGACCTCACGCGACCTATCTATAAAGTTGAGCGTGATCTAACAAAACAAATAAAATGATAGAACGTTGTTACAACTCCTCTGATACGGCAGGAAAAAATGCATCGGAATCAGCTTGTCAATGACACAGAAAAGAAAATCACAGTAAATCTTCAAGCAATTGTGGCAACTAATGGTGTGATGATATCATTCGGCGTTGCATGGATCAATGATCTAGAGGATTCGCGGATGAGGATATAAATTCGACAAGAATTGAACCAATCTTCTTCTTTTCCCCGTTGCCAACCCGTCCTCTTCCAACACAATGACCGAGATAGATTACCACATTGCATTCCTGACAAAAGCTCTCGAAGTTGTTAAAAATGAAAAGTCAAATGGCCCCGAGAATTGTGATATTGACCAAAGAAGGAATTCCGAAAGGAAATCTTCCGATGTGGATAGGAAAGATTCCAAAGGAAGGTTTGCTGATGCCAACGAGAAGAAATCAAAAGCGGAATTTCCTAATGTTGACGGGAGGAATTTCGATGATAAATCTTCTAACGATTACGAGAAGAAATCAAAAGCGGAATTTCCTAATGTCGACAGGATGAATTCCGATGACAAATCTTCTAATTATTACGAGAAGAATTCCAAGAAATCTCCCAGTAGTGATAACTACGAGGATTCCAAAGAGAAATTTATCAAAGATCTATTCCACCTCTTAAAGAAATTGAAAATTAAATGGGAGGAATTTGAGAGGGCTATGATGGGTATCATAGACAGGGTTGAGTCAACGATATCTAAAATTTGGACGTGGTAAGTGATGAAAATAGAAAAGAACCCTGTCAACTCTTTTCCAGAAGGCTTGCTAATGGTGATGATTTTGCATTGTGCCTAGGATAAAGAATTTTTTCAGTGGTTGTTCGAGCACCCCCTAGGCGTGTCACCGCCGAACTGGAAGTAGAGTTTACTGCACGAAACCAACTGTTGTCCGTGTGACCGTGTTTAAAATCTTATCCAACGAAATGCGCGCGTTACATTGCATAAAATAACTTCGCATATTCCGAATTTTCTCTTTTCTCCTGTAAAACAATCAAAAGAGGACGTGGTCCTCTTTAATAAAACAAACATTCTTCGAGGTTCTTTTTGGGGGGCAAAAACATTTTGCGCGTGACGAACCCTTTAATTATGGGTGGTTTTTGGTTTAATTCTCGACCGCTTCCCTATTTTCCCTTCAACCAAGTGACAGTCGCGTGTGTTAAACCTTGCCTTGGATTAAATTATAATTCGTCTTGTCTTGAACAGGTTTTTCAATGTTGATTTCATTTTCGATAAATCTATTCATCCGATATCGCGATCGCATCTACAGTGAAATGAAATTATGCGATCAATCTCCATTTATGGTAATAGTGACGCTCACTCTACTGGTTTCTCTGTTAGTTTGCTGCTGCTAAGTAATTTTTTTTACAAAATTTGATTCTGGGATTATATTAAGATTGTAAATGACAATCGACAGTGCACAAATTGCGGTACCCCGAATTTGGAGTTCCACGCATGCACGTACGAACGGTACAGCACTCTCGTGACCAGGCAAGCATGCTAATAGAACGCACGAAACGCCTCTAAACTTTCATGCACACACGCATACTACACATGACCCAGCCTCACTTATTAATTATTTAAATCCTTACGCTAAGCATACATCCTGAAACAGTAATGAAGCATTTAGCGATAATTGGTCAGACCATGACCAATACTTTGACTATAGCTAACCTTAGTTTTCTGTGTGAAAATCTTGGTGTATGGTAAGGATTGCATTAAGATTTATCACGACGCACCGTTGTACCCGTAGGTTTTTACTTGTGCACTCTTCTGTACACAACCGATTACTTTGCGCCGCCGCGAACACCCACAGGCCGTGTGATACACGTACATACGTAGAAGGCGCCGATAGAAACGTGATCGTGTGCATATTTTTTTAAACGGTTTCAGAACTCGGGTTACAATGCGATGTAACCGATTGATGGTCTTCATACTGTAACCTTTCGGTTTCTTGATGTAAGAAATAACAGTAATTTATACATCCTTTCTCAAAGTTTCTCGCGTTTCTCCCATTCAGCAAAAAAGTCAAGTACGGCGTAAATTTTCTGACATTATTTTTTTTTTTATATCATAAAATTAAATTTGGAAGGCTTGAGGGTGATCCCCCTTCCGTTCATTCATTATTACGACATAATGCACTTTAACCAATAATTCCTTAACCTTTTCCGGGTAAATTATTTTCGTTTCGAAGTTGACCAATGCCCTATACGACTTTTCGAATTTTCCTTGTCACCGGTGTGATTGGAAACAGAATATGCTTCATCACGTTACACCAGCCTTTTAAGCAATGGAATCAGAGTCGAGGCATTCCTGTAATACTGAATAACGGTTCATTGATTCTAACAAATATGACAATTCCGTTAAACAGTGGTCTTAAATGATCTTACCTTTTTGTAAGTCGATTAATCAAACAACATATATTTAAGCTCTGAAAATGTTCAAAAATGCATTTATGTAGAGTACCGGCGTCTTCTAAAAAGAAGTTGTTGAGTAATTCGATGTTTTCATTGGAATCATAATTGAGTTCATAAATTAAGAAAAGAATAGAATAGAATAGAAACAAAGACCAAGTCAATTAAACATTAATAACCAAAGCGTGTGATGATATCGAAATAAAATTAAGAAATCCGTGTAATAATACAATAATGGGCATTCTATTTAGCGTAAACTTTAAAAGAAGAAGAAGAATATACAGTATTATTGAATTGACTCAAGAAATGTCATTGAAAAATTTTACCGTATAAAAGAGATTTTAAATTTAGAACCATAAATAAATATACACGCTGTATGCATATCATCGTTTTTCAAACAAATAATCATTCATTTTCGCGACCACCTTCTTCATCTGCATCTTGCCAATTAAATCTACCGACCATAACGTTTCGAATCAATTTACAAGAAGCAATTGGTGCGCCGGGACTATGCATCAATAGTTCATTCGATCAAATTTTTATAATTCCGGCCGAGCCTCGTTTTAATTTTATATTAATTTTCTGTATACAATACGTAGTTAGGATCGTATATGAATAATGCAACCTTTCGCATTTGGATAATTATTTTCGAAGGCGGACGGGGATTTTTTTGGACCCTATAATTGTGATCCTAAATATACGTATTATTCAAAACTGGGGGCCGAAAAAATCATATTCCGTATTTTGATCGCCTTCAAGAACAATTGCCCATTTCCATATACAATATCATCTAATTTCGGCCAGAATTAGGCTTGGTCGGAACAAAATTCCAAAGAAAACTCAAGCCGACATTACACAAACCGTTCGGAATGTGTATTTACTACAATTAAAATCGTAAATCAACAATATAACGGATTTTATTTCTTACATACAATACTGTAAAAAAAGTATTTGACAGATGTCCAAAATTTTCAAATCGAAATAACTAGAATAAAACATATTTTCAAATGTACAGTAATATGATTTTCTTGGTATCATTAAAGTTGAATAAATCGTCGCAAAAATTGTGTTACTTCGCTGTTCGATAAACTTACAATTAGACATAATTTCGCGTGGTTATATTAAAATCAAATTTGAAATAATTTTATTCGACATAACGAACCAATGAATAAAAGTCTTTTAAAATAATTTTAAATTTTTATTAACCAATTTTAAAATCATTTGATTTCCTGGAATATGATATGGCATAGATGATGATTTACTCGCTTATTATTTATTTATTCATTCATTTATTTCACCAATTCACGATCGGAATATCTGTTTATTAATTATTTAATATTAAAAACATCTTGCACAATTTCTACATGTTAATTTATAAAACATGATGTTATTAAATATAACGCAGAAAATAGTATTCTATTTTTATTTTTATTATTATTATTATTATTATTATTATTATTATTATTATTATTATTATTATTATTTTATTTTATTTTATTTACTGCATAACCAATTATTATTTTAATTAAAAAGATTAGGCATGCAAAGTATATTTACTGTATATTTGTATTTATATGTTGATAGCAAAAATTATAAGATATTAAAAAAATAAAACTTTTTATATTTTTTACTAATCATGACCATGTTATAAAATGGATTGTTTTGATTGCACGTCTTTAAAATAAATTTTAAAAAAAGTTAACTACAAAAATGACAAGATATTAAAATATATAAACAAATATATATATATTAAAAAAAACCTATAAAATATTGTTAGATTTATATATTTATATAAAGTATATTTTTAAATAAAATAATAATATGTTTTAAAATACTTAACTTTTTAAAAAAGAAAAAAACATAAAAATAATTTAATTTATAATAAATTTAAAAAAGTTAAATATCAATTTTTTAAGTAAAGATCATTAAATATAAACAATTTTATAGGGTAAATTATATTTTTTAATAAAATAACCTTTTAAATAAATAAAAATTTAATAAATAAAAAAAATTTATATTACAGTAACTATAATTAATAATTAATTTTAATCAATTATTAATAGTATTTATATACAATAATTTTTTTATTTTTATTAAATTTTACTTTTATATACTAGATAAAAATTATTTTTTAAAATAAATATATACTAAAAAGTTTTTAAATTTGAATAAATATTTAATTTTAAATTTTATAATTTTTGTTAAAGTTAAAATTTTTTACATTTTATTAAATAAAAATTTAAATATTAGATAAAATTTTATAAATTGTTGCTAAAAGTTTAAGTCTATTTACTATATTTTTATTATAAATTTTAATTTTATTATTTTTTAAATTCTTAATTATATAATAAAAAATTATAAAATTCGTATACTATATATTATATCTTAATGCTAGTTTTATTTCTTATATTTTTTAAAAAAATTTTTAATATAATTTTTAAAGTTTTATCATTATCAAAAAATTTTTTTTCTTATCAAATTTTTATCTTTGAATAATTTTGATTAGTTTTTATCATAAATAATATAATAATTAATAAAAAAATAAAAAATAAAAAATTTTAATGATAATAAAATGAAATTATTTATAAATTTTTTTTAAAAAATATAAAAAATATAATAAATATTAAAATATAATAATGTAAAATTTATAATAAAAATATAGCAAGTAAATATAATTTATTATAAAAAACAAGTTTATTTAATTTAAAATTAAATTTTATTAATAAAGTAAAAAAGTTTAATATATAACACCTATTTTTAATTAATTTTAATAATTTATAAGTAAATTTTTATTTATTTAAAAGTACTTAAAATTGCTTTCAAATATTTAAGTCTATTTACTATATTTTTATTATTAATTTCAACTTTAACAATTTTAAATCTTTAATTATACAATAAAAAATTATAAAATTTATATATTGTATATTATGTCTTAATACTTATTCTATTTCTTATATTTTTTAAATATTTTTTTATAAATAATTTTTAAAGTTTTATTATAGTTAAATATTTTATTTTTTTATTAATTATTATATAATTTATGATAATAACCAATTAAAAATATCTAAAAGTATAAATTTTATAAAAAATTTTTTTTTAAAATAATAAAACTTTAAAAATTTATATATAAAAATTTCTTGAAAAAAATATAATAATATTAAAATATAATATATATAATTTTTATAATTTTTGTTTATATAATTAAGAATTTAAAATTAATAAATTTATAATTTATAATAAAATGATAATAAGTGAACTTTTGAAAGTAACTATAAATATATATATTTTTATAAGCTATTTAAATAATAATTAATTTATATAGTAAAAATAAATAAAACTCTTTCTACTGATTCTCCAACTATATATAAAAAAAATGTTTACAAGAAGTTTTATATTTTCTTGCTAATAAAGTCTTTATACTTTCATTAAAACAACTTAAAACTTGTCTTCCACTAGTCAAAAAATATTTATTCTATATAATGCCACTCATATAACATTTGTCAAAAAAATAAATAATTCAGCATATTAATGATATAAATAAATTGTCAATCAATTTTTATCATATAATTTGATATATAATTCGATATAAATAAATTATCAATCAATTTCTATTATATAATTTATTATAAATAAATTGTCAATCAATTTTTACTATATAATTCAGCATTATTTGCTATATTCATACTATTTTTATTATATATTTCATTACAATTTTTCTCAAAAAATCATTAAATATTTGTCAAAATTTCAATTTTATCAAAATTCACATATTTGTTGAATTTTAATTATATTATTTAAAGGAATTACAACTAAATATTCATAAAAGTCTTATCGATTTAAGGTTCTATATATAAATGGAATAAATCAGTCAAAAATATTAAAAATAGGGATTATGTATTCATGTTTAAGATAAAATTAGGTACTCCACAATTCAACATTTGTGTTATTTTCAGATCTGAAATAAAATCTATTTTCTGCCAAATTAACTAGTTTGTATTACTGAATAAAGGTCAATTAATATTCAATAACATTATTCAGAAAGTTTATCAAATGTGTAAAGAAGAATTGAATTTGTTTGAAATATAAATTAATACTTTTATCATGATTCACGAATCTAATATAAATAAGCCCTTAATATTTAATGAAAATATAATAAAATCGAATATTTCACTCCCAATTTAGCATTTACCATATTGATCTACTCTATTTTAAATAATTATCAAATTTTCATTATCTTTTATAAATGGCTTCTAAAAATCTATAGTTTCATAAGATACCTTATAGTATTTGACTAATAGATCTAATATTTCAGTAGATACCTCTAAATTTGATTTTTTCAGATGCAAGAGTTCATCTGAAAAATATTGATTATTGTTTTATGAATATTATATGTATTGTTTAAAAATCGATATAATTCATTAGCTGAAAACTAATCTAGTTTAGAAATTGAGTCAATATTTAATCGATTATTTGAAATTTCCAGCTCCTGGTTATTAGAAAAGAATATAGTTAAATTAATAGTTCAATAATTATTTATCAATTTTTGTGTGACCTGTGGGTCAATAGCACAGTGGTAGTGCTCCCAGATCACAATCACAAGATTCAAAGTTCAATATCACATGGGGGCCAAGTGAAATACTGCATCACAATGAAATCAGTACTCCATTGGGTGACAGTAAAATGTCATTGGGCGTAGACCTGATTATCTTACCGATAGCCAAAATAGAAGAATTTTCTGCTACACGGTGTCACTTGTAGCTGATCTTACCAGATCAGGCCGGTCTACAGGTGTTGTGAGATGATCAGTACCTTATCAGTACCCTGATAAGGTGGAGGAGGATGGGGCTGATCTCGCGGTTAACCAGAATGAAGACTGGATTGGCACCAAGTATCTTGACGATCTTACCGACCACAAGAAGTTACTGAGTTAAGAAGGTTGAAATTCTGAAGAGAGTAAAAATTGTACTGGTGGGATGCTTAAAAGCATGGTTAACTTTGCCTGTGACGAATCATCGGAAGATCTTGGTGGGAGGAGGAATCCATAGATTACGTCGAAGTCTCAAATTTGGGGACAGGTTAGAGTATACACAATGGTCTGATAACTAGATTACTCTATAAAATTGTTCTAGGAAAAATTAAGAGAGCATCGTGTGGTTTCCCTTAACAGGCTAGTTAATATATATAGTATGTAATACATTTACCATGTATAAATCATCATATGTACAACATTATTTCTAAGTAAATAAAAACCACAGAAGGTCACCCTTATCACAAGAAACAAAGAGTCAACACTCGAAAAGAAACAGACAACTTCAGCCCAAAAGAAAAATGCGATCCAAAGATAACTATCCACCTCTGAAACCACCCCTATCACTGAACCAACCCAAACTAGCAGCAACAAGACAACAACAGATATCAACAAAAGCAACAACAGCAATATCAGCTCATGGAGTGAACAAGTCAAATGTGAACAATAACAACGAACACTTGCAATCTTGGAATACACAACCAACAACAAGGAAGCTCAGCAACAACTCTCAGCAAGAGTAGACGACTCCGACATCAATATGAATATCAACGAGGAACCATCAGAGACAGAAGACGATTGGCAACTAACTGGAAGCAGCAGACAGAAGAATGGGAAACAACCAACGAAAGCAGTCAGTTCAAGACCATGACCTAGGTCACCTTTTAACCCAAGACTCAAATATGGACGTGAAAGAATCAAGCTTGGAATCAAAGTATCCCTCATTTCAGGCACGACAATCCACAAAAAGATTTCATATCTCACAAAGGCCCTCAACTCTCCTAAAGAACTCCTCCTTATTCAAAACAAACATTGCGATAATGAAGACTATATCATTACCATTTTTGGAGATCAACAAGCAGTTGACGATGCAAGTAACTTAATCTTATCAGATACAGATAATCTCAGTCTATCACACATGGAAAAGACCATACACAGACTCAATAAGGAATGCAGTATAATCATATGGAACATCCCCTAGCACAAAGTTCATTGATGTGCAACAGACCTTTGCCAAATACGAATAGATCAACAATATCAAAATAACCACAAGACAAATGTGGCAATCGGCAACAATCACCTTCACAAACAAGGAGGACAAGCTCAAACTCCTAAAAAATTGGAGCGTACCAATCAAAGCAAACTCTGCAAGAATCTTCAACACAGAGTGGAATCTCGATCAAATGAAAAAATGAGGTAAACACTCACTCAAACTCACGAATCTCCCTTCCAACACAAACTCATTCGATCTTTGAATGATCTGTCAAAAAACAAAAGCCAAGACATGCTATATACTACGCCTTCTATCATACAAATTCCGCAAATATACAGTCCTCAGTTTTGAAAAGGAAACAGATCTCCAATCAACTCTAGATAGAACATTCACCCTGGGCAAAACCCTGCTAGAATGCAAATCTATCAACACCAAACTTTGTACTATCTGCGACAGTCTGCAACACTTGGTAGCACAATGGCACATCAAAGAAAGGAAAGAGCAATGGAACAACTACAACAGAGAGCAGGCAAATAAATTTGGAAAACTATACCAATGCTATAAGTCAGCAAAATCTGCACCCATTAGAAGGATGACACAATTACTGATGAAGAAAAACACAAGCACTCCAGGATTATATGCTACAGCAGTAAAGAACACAAACCCTCACAACCCGTGATCAAACCACCAACAAGATACAATCCAGGATATAGCAAATATGCTAGTATCCATCCAGAAAGAACTACAAGAAATCAAAGAGGCAATCCACAATCTTGATGTGAGAATCAATAACCTGGAATCATATTGCTATGACAACACAGAAGATATGCAAGAAGAGTACATTTAGGAAATAGAATCTACATCACAAGTCACATCAAATACATCAGATCTGAACAATATTCAACAACAACAACATCAACTCCACAACTCTATCGGTAACATCGACCGAATCATAAATGCCCTAGTATCCACAATCATCAATATAATCCCTGGAAACAGAACTCCTTCCCCAAATTATCATTAAAACAGTATGGATAACAACACAAGTAATACTGCAACAAATGAAACTTCGCCGATTCAATCAGTACTATTGCAGAATGACAACCCCAAACAACAAGAAATTAATACCATTCCAACAAATGAAACAACATGGAACAAGAGCACCAACAACTCACACTTCTTAAAAAACTCACCAAAAAACTTCAGACAAATACAAGTGATGGAAAATACTAGTAGCACACTACGTGATCCAATAAAGAAACCAGAACAACTGCCCATACTGGACCATAGCTACATTAAACTGTAGAGGACTCAACGACCAACTCAAGAGAGAAACTTGATTCACAATGTGGCAAATCCACAGGTGGGATATTATCATCTCAACAGAAACAAACGGTACAGATAAAGAAACGTCAACTTGAAAGAACCCGAATATTCAACTTGGTGGATGGGAGATAGGTCCAATGGAGCAGGAGTAGGCATCGCCATCAAGAAATCCTTATCAGATCGAATCATACACATTCAGAAGTATCAGTTTCAGGTCATCTGTATAGACCTCGCACTTCCAAACAAAAAATACTGTAGAGTCATAGGAATCTATCTACCCACTACACCAGGGCAACTTAAAAATGAAATACAGAAACAAATCATTAAATGGATAAAGCAACACAATCAAGACAACTGGCATATTATAGTGGGAAGAGATTTCAACTACTGTACATCTTTCAAACTCGATAGAGTAAGCATCAATAAAAAGATACACAAGGACCACATGAATAAGTTTTGCCAAAAACTTCAGGAGCTAGACTTGGTCGACTCATACAGACATTATAATCCACACAGCAAAGAATACATATACCATGCTTCCCCCAGCAACACTACAAAATATCAGCGAGCAGAATATACATGATCTGGACTAGCTCACGCCCAACATGGTGCACCCTAGATGCTTTCATATCCGATAACCTAGACATCACCATAAACCACAAGGCCCAAATAACACGTATAGAGAGCTGGCAAATTGAGGTCAAGAACAAGCGTCTCCGGAAACCAAATAACAATACACGATACCTCTGGAAGCAAACTTCACAGCAACAATGGGAGGCATTCAAAACTGAGATCAACACACTAATGGCTAGAATGAAAGAGGATACAGAATACAACCCCCTAGACATAAATAGCCAATGGAATAGACTGAGACAAGCAATTTTAAAAGCTATGACAAAACACATTTCTAAATTTCATGAAAAACAAAGGAAAAGATCGAAACTCATTTCGATCATGAGGCCTATTCTTCTCATGCAATTGAATTAATATCGCAAACAAATTACTCTATACTATAGATCACCAGAAAAAACAAATCTGGACAAAATATAGAAATTACACACAGCCATACATGAAAAAGTCCCAATCCAACCATGGCCCAGCAACCAATTAGTAGAAGAAACCATCGAAGAAATTGACATGTTCATCAGACTTGAAAAAGCAGCCAAAAAACGTGAAATCACTGAACTAAACAAAAGCAACATCATTACAGCCTGTAATAGGAGAAATCAATGGTTCGACACGAATAAGAAGAGAATGATTAGATCAGTCCTGGACAATCCTAAAAGAAGTATTATTACAAACAAACTGATCAAAGAAAAAAACAAAGAATACATACTAATCAACAATCCTGATGAAATAAAAGATAATATCAAGGAACACTTACGAACCTGGACCCAACACAGACACATTTTCGAACACAAAGGCACAATATGGCAACAAGCATATCTGTCAATTAATGAAGTCAATTCTGAATGGTACACATCAACAATAGCTGTCATCACCATTGCCAAAGTCAAGGAAGCCATCTCCAAAACCAGTAGCAAATCAATCCCTGGACCCTCAAGCATACCATACATAGCCTTCAAACACATCAACACAAACACAGTGGAATTCATCACAAACATGTTCAATCACATTCTCACTGAAGAAAAACTTCCCACGGAATGGAAAGAAGGCACCATATATCCAATTTCAAAGCCAAAAGAATGGTAACACAATATCAATATAACGCGACCTATTACACTTCTTGAATCAATCAAGAAAATATTTACAAAAATAATCAACAACAGACTAACCACTATACTAAATTCACACTCTATCTTATCTGAAAACAACTGGGCAGCCCTACCAGGTAACAGCACATGGGAGCCAATCACAATTATAAATCAGATTCTGGAAGATGCAAGAGAAAGAAATAAACCATGCCACATGTTATTACAAGACATGAGCAAAGCATATGACTCTGTCAATATACAAAGGCTCACAGCGGCACTTCAATGCATAAAAATACCCAATAAACTAATTAACATCATCACTGATTGCTTCAAAGATAGATCCAACAAAGTCATCACTTTCTTCGGACTCACTGACTCATACAAAGTGGAGAAAGGCATTGATCAAGGAGACACAATATCTCCCCTTTTCTGGCACATCTACTATGACCCCCTCATCACTACAATAAGTAACATGAAAGGCTACTAAATGGAATGCCAAAAACTGATCCTGGACAATGGCAGCCTAAACAAAAACAACATCTCTATAACAGCATATATGGATGATACCACGATCATCACTCAGAACCGAGAATAACTCGAGGATATTACAGCAATCTATTCTTCTTTCTATCACCTTAATGGAATTACAGTTAACCCTTCCAAGTCAGAACTAATAATACTCAACGCACCGCAAGAAAATCTAATCTTTCAAGGACAAACAGTTTCCCCAGTATCCAAAACACAAGCCATCAGAGTCCTTGGAGTATAGCATGAACGTTAAAAAGGAAAGAAGCACCAGAGAGGACTTATAAAAAAGAAAACATGTATAATAAGCAACATTACAGCCTGGAAAAATATCACAGACAAGATGCACACATACATTCTAAACCACATTCTCTTTCTATCCATTGAATACCTGTTAATAGACTTAGTTCTTTCAGAATATAAAACAAACTGGATCGATAGGAAAATCCGATCAAGCTTCAGAAGAAGAGTCCAATTAGCATCATCAGCTCCAAAGTCAATATTACATAGCAGTACACTATACAACATCATGGAAACTTGCACCTGTCAAACATAAACGCACTGTAGCAACATACAAGAACTCTATGCCAGCAACAACATAATAGGACAAATAATAAGGCTACAAATACAACAATTGCAATGGGTAGCATGGCAAAGCCAAGACATCTTTAAACAATGTCCAAAAATTTATACCTCCAGAACAAATTTCCTACAAGATCTTCTCAGAGAAATTCAAGTACAAAAAATTTCTATATACCATTACACTGAATGAAATGCTCACACCGAAGAATTGACATACATCGAAAACATCCTAAATACAACAAGCTACAACAAAATCTGAAAAGGTCTCAGGACACACAATATAATCTGGGTAGAACAAATACTCAACACCTTCCATACCAAAGCACTCGAATGGCATCAAGTTGAGGTATTACATAACAAAACGAACAGAAGAAAAGAACCATCATGGTTTCAACACCTCAAATCAATAATTCAGCAATATATAGACAAACACGAATCATACAACACCTGCAATACAGAAGCACAAATCAAATCAATTGTACAGTTAAGTTCCAATGATCCATTAGAGCCTAAACCATCATGATACTGTATGAAAAGGAAGAACAACACAATCATCCTAGGTAGACGCATTAGTACCAAAAGAAGTACTCTCAAACTTCGCCACTTCATCATGAGCAATAAATCCCAATAAAAAAAATGTAAAGGTTGTGACCTCAATGAAAATCTAGGCCATAGACCCAGCATGTGTTGCTTCAAGGTAGAGAGATACATGACAACAGCGGTACCAATTATATCAACATCTAAATCAACTAGTACCACTGAATCCAGTACACAACTAAGGTTACAAATCTCACCCAACAGCATTGACAGATGGATACATGAACCCAATGATATCCTCAACTCAATACAAATAGACAACACACCACCCAACATAAGAAGACTGACGGAACTCATAGAACTCACTGACTCATTAAAATTAAGGTTCATCAACACAGAAAAAAACTGGAAACATATAACAAAATATGCATAACAACTGACGGAGCCTTCAACACAAAACAACCAACATCAATGGGAATCGGCATCATCATAAAAAACAATGATGGTGACATCCTAGAAACACTCAGCATGAAACTTGTTGGACAAGTATCAGCCTATAGAACTGAACTATTCACAGCAATAGTTGCCATTGCATGCATACCACAAAAAACCATCATCGAAATAAATACAGACTCCACCAAACTAATAAAAAAAATAACATGTGCAGCAAACCAGCGAATCAAAGGCATCTCTGAATACAGAATTATCCACAATCTATACCTGATTATTCAAGCATTACACTAAACAATCCACTGGTACAAAGTAAACAAAGACAAAGAAACAAGCACAACACTAGACATAGCAGATGCAATAGCTAAGACCGCATTGATTAATGCAATAGCAGACGGTACCACGAAACTCAACACTCTAAAAACAAACACAATCAAAACCTTTGTATATAATGAAAGAATTTAGATACCTGGCCCAATCCGCAAATTCCTGAAACAGATATGGCAAGTTGAACTTACACACGAATGGAAAAATCATCAAAGAAACAGTGCGATCCTTCCAGCCCAACAAAACGTAATAAACTGGAAACTATCTACAAAACTTCTACATCCATCTAAATTCACTGGAACATATACAGACAATTTTGATCATATCTAAAGAAGGTTCACAATCAAGTTATGGAACTCTGAACTCCCAACCATGGACAAACTACATAGAAGAAAACTGAAAATTTACACTTCAACTCAATGTTTCACATGCTCTACAACAGAAGACAACATTCATTCCTTTAGATACCCACATCACAGAATAGAAATCGATGAAATAATTACCTCAACAATATATAGGGAAATCACAGTGAGAACAGCCCATATACCACAAAAGATAAAATTATCAAGTACATCCAAGAGTCGAATTTATGGAACCTCATAATAAAAGATGCCGTCAGTCAAAAGATAATAAACTTAATCAGCAAATTCATAAATCCAGATAAAGTAATAGAAACTATCTGAAGCTTTACCAACAACATCCGCTTCATCACGTACAATATTTGGAGGGACAAATGCGAATGCCTCCAAATTTGGGAAAAGGCACAAGGCATCACTAACAAAATAAAAAAGAAGAAACAAAAGAAAACAACAAAGGGAAATCAACCCAACTATAACCCTCCAGAAGTGACACAAAGGCAATCATCCGAGATCACCACCAACATCATGGAAGACATCATCCAAGGGTTCTCAAGCATTTTCGACATCCTCCCATACATGCTAATGGAACCTAGACATGTTAGTACCTCACTGAAGGACAACACGCCACAATGGGTATTGTATCAATTGGTTTTATTGTTTCGCTAAGCATAGAAAAAGTCTACAAAATCGCTTTGTATACAAGAGTAAATGTAATGTATAAAATCAATAAAATGGGCAACATTGTGTATCAAAAAAAAAAAAAAAATTTATCAATTTTTGTATTAATTTGGATTCAATATTTTGATGACTATTAGACAATGAACTTACATTAAAAATTCATTAGAATTTTATTTCTGAATGTTAAATTTGCTTAAAAAACCTACCTAATATATCATTTATCCTCTCAAATAAAAAGCACTAAAATGTATACAATGGTATATAATCATACATACATTCATATGAATGTAATAAAAGATGAAAATTTGTAGTAATTTTTTCTTTTCCATATTTTTATTTTATTAGTTTAATCATTGCAACTAATCTTTTGTAAGTCTCATTAATAAATTTTGTCTTAAATTTTGGCATATTAAGATTTAATAAATCTTGACAAAATTCATTAGAATTTGACAATCCACATCTGAAAGATGTTTTCATAGAATGATAGCTGCAAATATTGTGAAAAAATTTTGCCACTTATCAGCAGTAAAGTTCAAAAATCCTTTGCCACTATTTATTTTTCTCAAAATTCAATCATTATTTGATGGTACTTGAAAAATTTTCATTATTGATTGTATTTCATTTAATGCATTATTCATTAGTATTTCTTCTTTGATTCATATTTATTTAATGAGCCATTTATCAATACCTAAGAAAAAACGGTATATAGGATCGATACTAAATGCTAAATTAAATCAAAATAAGATAGGCAAAGAAATTTGAATTATCTGGCATGATTCTCACTGACAAAATATTTTTATGCTACATTTGAGCTATAATACCTCCATTCGATAAAATCTCATTTATGTGTTACCAAATCTCTCAGTATAAATCATTTGTTTATATTCTCTATGCCATTAAAATTATAATAATTATTTTTATAATTAACATTCTTCTTGCAACGATAATATGATACTAGTGCTGAAATATGTTCACACACTATTTATATAGCAGAAATATCACACAAAATTAAAATTAAGGCTGCCTAAATTATTTTTTCTTCTTTATTTTTAGCAATTGAATTGAGCTTTATTTCTTGTTATAGTTACATAAATTCATCGAAAATTGAAAAAAGATAATGATTTATTTGATGTAAGCTCGGTTCATTAGGACCTGATAATATGTCAAGGATCAATATATTTTCATGTTTAAATTATATTTCATGTAGCAAATTTGTGATAACTATATATATAACTCCAGTACTATGCATTTTATTATTGAATGGTTAAAACCAATCAATATTTAGCACCAATTTCAACTGTGAATCAGCTATCTCTTTACTAAAAAATAATTCTAAGTTTACATATTTAAAAGTTTTTTAAATATCATGATCATAGATATCATATAAAAGTTTGTTAATGCTTGATTGATCTATTTAATGCTGAAGATTGGATTCAAAATTCAGATTTTAATATATTTGCAGCAATTTATACTGAATAATAGAATATGAAAAAACTAAATTAGACTGATTAATTATATTTCTATTTAATAATTCTGATTGTGTAAACAGTAAATAATTGCAAGTTTTTCTTTATTTTATTACCAAATTAGGAAATTTAATATGAACATACTTCATAATTGATAGTCAATTATTTTTTGAAAATCAAGAACATCATCCTGTCCATACAATTTGTGATATCTTTGACATGTCACAAAACTAGCGAACTGATCTAATAATCCAAGTTTATTATTGGTGGTATACAATTATCTACAAAAAAGCTCAAATTCTTCACTACTAATTTCAATTAGCACTAATTTTATAAATTTTAGCAGTGCATCTGTTATACTATTTGATAAATTAAATCGAATTCTATAGTTCATAATTCACAATAAATCCACATAAAATGACTATCCGAAAATTTGCTAGAATTTGATAAAATTTATATTTTAGTGTCAAATAATTTTTGAATATATCATCTATTTCTTCATTATTATTAACTTTAGATTTATTATTTTCAAAACTTGTATTATTCAATATCAGATTCATTATTTCAAAACTTGCATTATTCAATATCAGATTTTGTTGATTATTGCTTAATAATATAATTCAACTTGATGAAATTTTTCTCATTTTATGCCAAAATATGAATTCTTTATTTGTCGAATATTTGTCTTTTGTTTTTTAATATTTATAAAAAAATTCTGTTTGTGGATTAACAAGTGATTCATTGTATTTATAATAGTTGCAAGTAATTTTTGCCTTTTTAGGTTTTTTCTTAAACTTTCATTAAGTAAAGCTGAAATTAAATACTTTCTTGACATTTTGAAAATTGACAAATAATAACATAAAGTAGCAAAGTTGTAATTGATATATTAAATAGCTTCAAAAGCAATAAAGATTCTTGTTGATTACAGTTTCTTCAACAACTTCTAGAGAAATGCATTCTCAATTATAACCAA
>CAJVPT010001898.1:0-19458 GCA_910592055.1 Acaulospora colombiana | reverse complement strand
CTTTAGTGGACCAAATCGTGTAAAACGGGGCATGCATTTATACATATAAGTTAAATTACAATTCCTTGACATATTAACCCTCAACAAATCGCCATATTCTCACTGTTCCATCATCACCCGCAGAGGCTAACCAATCAGCATGCTCTTCTGTTGGATACCATTGCACACAATTCACGTCAGCAATTCCATGTGCCGAGGCAACCGAGGCAACTAATGAAAAGTTGGGTGCACTTGAGATATTGTCTGTTGGTGATGCAGATGATTTATCTTGTTCGAACACCCTAATCACATTATCTCCACTGCCACTTGCGACACGGCCATGAATCTTTGACCAACTCACCGAATAAACACATCGTTGGTGATAGCCACTTAAGGTGCACACGCACTTCCATTTTGGTTCGTTTTGTACTGTTAAAATGCCCTCCTGATTATCGGGATAATAACAATGCCAAAATTTAAGTGTTCGATCATCCGAAGCGGAAACTGTAAAAAGAATAGTGATATGAAAACAAAAAATAAGTGGGTGGGTAAATAAGAATGAAACTGGGAAACGAGTTAGTATATTACAATAACTACTTATATATTCTCCGGTTTTGTCAAAATCGATGGCCCAAACTGTACTCTCGTGCCCCTCTAATGTATCCGAGCAATACCAATCGTCATCGTCTTCTTTCCAAATCTTAATCGTGTCATCATAACTGGCAGATGCTAACAACTTTTAATTTTAAAACAGACAGTCCCCAATAAAAATATGTAAAGGGGTATATACAAAGGACGGGAAATGAAGTTAATTACTTCTCTTGTAGGATGCCACATGACCATCTTTACATCTTGCGTATGCTCTTGCAAGACACTCAAGCATTCGAAATCGCTGTCCGACGAGACTGAATTAGTGTCAATGAAGTGGCAATTTTAATAATTATCAAAACGTTGTGAACAAAGAAAAAAAAAAAAAAAACCAATGAAAAATACCTTCCCAAATCCATACACTTTTGTCACGACCACAGGTAGCAATTAATGATCCTGATGATGACCAAGAGACAGATTTGGTTTCATTTTCATGACCTTCTAGTGTGGCGATGCATTCGTATTCTAATCAAACAAAGAATTTTTTATTCATATAGTAATATCAGTTCGCATGCATTAGTGCCATCAAGATAACCTCGCGAAATCCCTTCCTTACCTCCCTCTCCTTCACGTTCCCAAATGCCCGTAAGAGCATCAAAACTCGCAGTCGCTAAACGACTTCCGCTGGGGTTCCACGATACGCTTCGTATCGTTCTTTTATGCGCTCCTTCCAAAGTGTGTGTGCATATCCATTGTGAGGGTTCAGCTTCGGAGACGAGCGTCCATAAACGAACAGTTTTATCCCCCCCGCAAGAAGCAAGCACCTTTCCCGTGGGTGACCAAGCAACTGACCAAACTCGATCACTGTGTCCTATTCAAAAAAGCAAAGGTAAAAATACAAAACGAGAAAAGGCTTCAGCAGGGAGGAATGAACATTGACCAACCTTTCAATTCCGCGATTTGCTCTAAACGAGACATTATTCTCAGCGCAATAGACTTGTACAACGAACCTCAAGTCTTTAAAAATTATATTAGTTCGTTATAGAAAATGCAAATAGTTCTTATAGAAAACAATGTAAGTCTATATGGCGAACATTTTTTTCCAGTAGAAGTTGTTTTACATTCTCGTATATATTAAAAGTTTTGAAAAAGGTTATGTAGAAAACGATTACGTAATCGAGGCTCCCAAAAAATTCTTTACTTTTGCAGTGTGATGCAAAGAAAACTTTATATATAAATATTTATTAACCTTATTTTTATGTAGTTCATTGTACAAAGATCTGTTTTTTTTATATAAGGAAACATTAATTTTATGTTTAAACTAAATACAGTATATTGAAAAGAAAATCAAGTTTTCAATTTTTTTTTTCTAAAAGCAAAGTATTCCAAATTCCAATTTTAATCATATTAAAATATACAATTCGCTTATGAATCATTCTATATAATATTACATCTAAAACAACATTGTATATAAGATTGTTAAATGCAATCTGTTTCATCAGGCAAATTGTTCATACTTAGCCACTCTTGAAATTTTCTGAATAAGTTTTCAAAGATTCGTTCAGCACGTCTAATTAAGCCTTTCTTTTCACAAAAATGTCATCATCGAGTTCAAAATAACCGCTTGGGTGAAAAATCCAAAAATTTTAGTAGGACCCTAATCGTGTCTAGAAACGATGACTTATCTTGCTCCCATAAGTAAATCTGCAAAGATTAAGAAAAAATTGTCACGTTACCTGCAAAAAGACTTTGCAAAAGATATTACAAATCGATTTCTGATACAAAGACGCGTTATGAGATTCTATTTAAATTCTCCAAGAGATAAAATACATCATCCGAATATTAGTCAAGTCGCTGAATGATATCAAAGAGCCAAACTATCGATGTCATTGACTTACCTATTTCTCGTAAATAAAGTTGAATCTGCTGAGTAAATGTGGAATTGCGGATAATTGTGGACCGTAACGTTGTGCGTTGTCGTAAAGTTCGAATAGAGGAACAGCGAGTAATTTCATGTTTTTAGGAACTGATAGAACTTCTGTAAAATAAAATAAAGTAAAATTAGATTAAAATTAAATTAAAAATAAATTCAAAATGAAAATGAAAATGAAAATAAAAATAAATGAAAAAAAAAAAAAAAAAAAAAAAAAAAAAAAGGGTTTGATGATAAAGAAAGATTGGGATGGCGCATTGCATACTCTTTTCGGGAAGGTGAACCAAAAATATCTTCTTCTGTTCTTTTGGTTTTGTTACGTGCGCAGGTGTATACGGATACTAAGATTTTGCAACCGCGATCGTTAATCAATATTAATCTACGATAAATAACTTGATCTTTCCCGCTATTCATACCATAAAAGTCTCGAAGTTTGGTCTCCACCACACACTCAAGCATTCACCAATTTGCCAATCTTGATTGGTTTGTAAACTGTTGTTATATCCGGAGACGACGGGCGTTAAACGTTCGTCCAGTCTAACTTTGAGACCTTCAATTTCATCCTCGCCTGGTTTTAAATAATCACCGGGTCTACATGATTAATATAATTATAATATCAGCAAGCCTATCAGTTTACACTATTGTTGTCCGAGATGAAACTCACAATTTGAAAAAGGAATTCGCAATTTGCAACATCAGTACATGCGGGTGATTATGTTCGTGAACTACTAGCACGCCTTCTACGGTCCTTCGCATGCCAGTCACCGCGTAATCATTTTGTAAGCGTCCGAGACGTGCTGCCACTGAAGGATCCTCTTCTGGTTGAGCATCCTTTGTACCAAAAGTATAGTTGACTACAAAGAACGTATCGAAGAAATATAAAAAACCAATGGTCAATTGTTTTGCGCAATTCATGAAAAGTTTTAACTTACTCAATGGATATCTAGTCAAATTTGCGTGACAGCGCGCTTAAGTTAGTCCATGTATGTTTTGGTAACCGAATTAAGAGTTTCTAATGACAACTTACAAAGTTACCGTTGGATTATTTGACATTTTTATTATTTGGATTCCTTTTTTTTTTTTTTTTCAATGTTAAAGAAGATCGATTTCTGTAGGGATCTGCAAAAATATCAGATGTTGACGAGGCGCAGTTATTATTTAACCCTCCAATTTTTATACAAAAATAGTATTATTTGGCGTTTCTCGAGCTTAAATTATGTTATTATTAAAAATTGGGATCAAGATATTTTACTCGCAATTAAATTATTTTTATTATGTTAACTGAAACAACTCAGTTTTTTATCATTATTTCTAAAAAAAAAAAAAAAAAGGAAAGAAAAAAATTCACATTTAAAGTATTTATAAAGTGATGCTAGAAATAGAAATGGACATGACATGATTTTTCGCCAAACTTTTTTTTTTTCAAACGATATGCAAAATATTATGTAGCATTTGTTTAATCTAGTCTATTAATCGTTTTCGTTGGAAGAATTTCTTGAGATAGAATATCTGCCAGGTGCCCAAAGAGATAAGTACAAACATCGATCCCAAGCTGAACCACTTTACACGTTCATTCGTCGATTCTTTTTTTTAGCAAAGGTTACATTAATATATGGTATTCAAAAAGAAAAGAAAAAACACGGGCTGCAAATTTTTACCGTTAGTATCTCTCATCCTAGCCTCCCTTCTTCGTAGATAATCCATTTCATCGACAATTTCTTGAACTACCTGCTCCAATTTTCGAAGTTCGGCTTCCATGGGTTTCAGAGTCTCGGCCTTTGCTAGTTGACTGTAGTCTATGGCTTCTGCGCCTATATCTACATCCAAATCAATTGTGCGGTGGTATTGTGGGTTGGGATTGAATTCTGAATCATATTTGCAAGTTTGAATTAATAAATGTTCACAATTTCGACTTGCCATTTAATATCATCATAGGACCTACGGTCGTCTAAGGTATTTGTGAAACATATTGCTACATTGGCATCAGCGTGCGTAGTAAAGGCTAAGCGAGTATCTTCGTTTATATCTCGTTTGTGTCCATATTTATTACGAGCCTCGCTGTCATCGGTCACCTAAGTAGAACAGCAAAGTGTGATTAATCATTCTTAGGCGCATCATAAAATTACAGTGAAATGGTAAACTTACTTCAACATCTACTTTTTGATTGTACCCTCCGCCAATCTTTACGGTTACCACAACCAATGTATCAGCATTCACATACTGAGAAATACATTTGGGTGTTACCATGCCCTGCGGAAATGCAGGAAGATCAAACTTTATACCTTTCACTAGTGCCGCCGTTGAGAAGAGTAATACAAGATATAGAAAGAATCTTTGCGACATTTCGAGTAAACAATCTTTGATTTAAGTTTTTTAAGTTCGGCTCACCAAAAAAAAAAAAAAAAAGTATATATATATACATAATACGGTATATAATATGTGTATAAATAAAATAAATAAAAAAAAATTAGCAATCAGCTGCCGTTGCCAGGAATCGAACCTGGGCTAGCGCGGCCACAACGCGATGTACTGCCACTATACGACAACGGCTTGTGATTACGCAGGATCCATATTTTTCTATTTCCTTAAAGAATGTCTTGATCAATATTTGGAAAGTAACGACATAACTTGTACCGTCACGCGTTAGCGTAAAGAATTTTCGTCGTATAGATGTCAAATTACAATTATTCACTCGTTTATCATAAGCAATAAATGTCAGTACACACGGTCGTTTAATCAAGGAATTAAAAACACACATCCATTTTATATAAAACAGCGTGAAATATAATCGCAGAAATGTTTTAAAGAATAAGCTATTTTTGCACGGATAAACGGCAAGGGGGATGTGTAACTTTAATGTTATCTGATCGTTTCGATCGCACTATCAATATCATCGATATATTCTTTGAGCTTGTTCCATTGATCAACATTCAAAGAAATTCCTGTTCATAGTTAAAGTAAAATTAATTAAATTCGTATACACAAGAAGCTGATAGTTCAATTGATAAAACTATGAGCGTAAATGTCTCTACCTTTTTTCGTGGGGGCTTCGGTACCCTCGGAAGTTATGAAATGTTCACGAAAATCAATCAACAACATATTCTTAAATTTGCGAACAGTCACTCGTTTCTTTTCCGAAAGCTAACAAATCATCACCATTCTTTTAACGTGAGACGCTTCACTTAAAATATCATCTGCACAAGTTGAAATACCTTAAAAGACGGGTCCCCCTTTTTATCCTCGTTCCGCTTAGTTTTCTTATTCGAACGAGATTTTGACTATATTTCAGAAAGAAAACTATCGTTAATAATTGAACCAGACTTTTTTTTTTAATAAAAGGTTCAAACAAGTGAAATCACCTTAGATTCCTGATAATCAGATTCCGAATCAGACGGGTCAGTTTCCAAATCCTTATCCCTCTTGGACTATGTATAACAGAACGCATACTTGTTAATTTTCGCGTCTTAACTTCTTTAAACCATAGACCACATCACTGAATGATATCTGACAGAAGTGTTTGGAGAATCCTCGTCACTGTCTTCCACGTATTCTTTACTGCTCTTTCTCTTTGACATCGTTGAAAGAGAATAACTAAACGGACTATCCTTTCGATGATTAACTCTTGAAGGCACGTGTGGGTTCCGTGTTACACGATCCAATGCGTATATGGTAATTGTTTATCGATAAAAACAATAAGTTATTATATATAGTTATTAACAATTAGAATAAAATATTTTTTTTGATGATTTATAAAAAAATTTTATTTGATTATTTTTTTTTATTGCAGTCATTTTTTTTTTTAACCCACAGTCAGGTCAACATGGCATGTCTTTATTGTATACATGTTAAATATTTACAAAATATTATAACTTTTATATATTAACTTACTTGTTATCAAAAAATTATTCTCTAGATGCAATTTAGGAAATAATATTTTGTTTCCTTGCTGATCTGGATAATTGTCTACAGATCATTACTATAAATAATTTTAAATTCTGTTTATAGTTAAAAATCAAATTACTTAATTTTATTTATTTATTTTTTTAATCCTAGGTCAGATTAAATACATGTGTTTTATTAAACATTTATATACTGTATATTTTAAATGATTCATTAAAGCTAAGACTTTACCTAACTCACTCGTCACTGTTTCAAGTTAATCTATCAAAACTCTAAGTGCAACTTCAGGAGTAATTTATCGTTCCATTAATGGTTCAGGTGAATACCCTTTCAATCTTTAACATCATTGCTCACAGATCACCACTGCAGATCACTATCCATTATTCTGATCCAGCTTAAAACCCAATTACTTCATTCTATAAGTAACACCTTTGAGTAAAATTTCTTTTAGGCTTTCATTTTCTTGAGTTCTTTTCTCTGATAGAGAATCTTTACTTTTGGTGACTGATGGTTTTAAGCTGGGTATGCCTGAAGATTAGTTAATTTTTTCTACTCTGTGGATCCCCTGTAAATATTTACATTCGATTATTTTCTCACATATTTTGTTTCAAATCTTTTTTCTTATTTAATTACATATTCTTCTCTGCATCTTTGATATTCATCTTCTTGTATTATTACCAATTCTTTTTCCATGGTATTTCAGATCTGCCATTTTTAGAATTAAGTCTCTTTTTACTAGCTCTGTACAGAAACTTAGAGTGTCCTAACTGGTTTTTGAAGTCTGTTTTACCAGTTTGGAGATCCATTTATCCACCTCGGCTATTTCTTCTTAATCATAGATAATCAACCTTGTATATTTTTCTTCTGCCTCTTTTTTCTCTCTTGTAAAAGCCCTTTGAAGTCTTTAAGGATTCCATCTTGTCCTTTATTTCATGCTTCCTGTAATTGTTTCTTGTATGCTGAATACTCTAATAAATGTTGAAAGTTTTTTTTTGCTGATTATATGCAATAAATTTCACTTGTTTATAAAGGTCGAGCCTTCTAATTGTCAGCTTGTTTAGAGTTGATAGCTCATCATTCATTAGTTTTATGAGAAAGCTTTTTTACTATGATTGTTTAAAGAAAGTGTTCCAGGTGTGTCCTTTTTTCATTCTTTTCTATACAAGGTTCAAGTATAATCTTGCTGTTCTATAATTTGGTGGCTCCATCTTTTTTCAGTTCTGTTTTGTTAAGTCTATTGGAAGGCAATTATTTTATTGTTTACTTTTTTGACAAACTATCTTATTGGATCATCCAGCATCTTTTCTTGCCATCTAATTTCTGTGATGATCTTGTATAAGGTCAGCTCTTTTCATGCTATTGCTGGGAGTTTCAAAGCTTCTTTGATTAGGACATCTGCTTCTTCGTTGTGAGGATCATTGGAATATACCTTAACCTTGATAAGTTGCAGGTTTATAGTCTTTTTCTTTATCAATTCTAACATTCATACCCACAGGAACCAGTTTTTTTCCTTTAACCATCTTTTGTGAGTTTGCTTTGGATCTTCTCTTTCTATTGTTTTTCACTTGGAAATATAGGCCTGGCTATCTATATGGATTTTCACATTGCTATCCACTAGAACTATCAGAAGTATTGTGACAATTGCTACAAGTTTAACACATGTTAAGGAGAGCCAACTGTCTACTCCTATCTAAAATCTATTTTCTCTATCCATATCTTCTATCTGGATCCATGCTGCTCACATTTTCATTTCTTCTTTTCCATGATTAATAAGTGATCTATTAAAGTAGAAGATTAGTTTGTTAATATTGGATCCCAGATTACGTTGAAGTATTTCTATTAGATAGTTCTGATATACTCCTTTTATAATATTGTCTCTAATGATAACCTCTTCTCATCTTTCGATATCTACCCAATTCACTATATTGGTTAGAACTAAGGTTTGAAGATTTGGATCTATGCTAGTAATCTTTTCCATTGTCTCTTCTAGTGATGCCTTGAAGCAAGAGATTGTTAGTTCTTGAGCTTTTTTGGTTGACTTTCTTGTATTGAGATATGAAACTTCATATACATCTTTCATATCTTTCTCTAATATACATTCTCCTTCTTGTTTTATACTCTCTGAGCATCCTATGCACCTTATTAATATTGTCATTTAAGTATTATTTTTATTACAGCAGTTGAAGTGTTCAACATTAACTTTGTGTTCTACTTTTGTCTGTTATAGTTTTCCCCAGATTATGTTATGCCCTGCTTTTTTTGTAATTATCTATAGTTTTTGCCGTTTGTCACAGTTTGGATTAATTGCAACATATTCTAGTTCCCACTTTGTCCAATCTTTTTTCCACGTACTCATGAGTTGACCTACCCTATTACTTGGAAGAATTTTGATTAAAGCTTGAAACTATTTAGAAATAGGATCTTTACTGGTGTTCTGAAGCAGTTGAAGCATTCACCAATCCCTAATTTCTTTAGTAACTTGATCAATTAGCTGGTCTATATACAGCAGTTTATTGTTTCTTAGTGATGGTATGGCTTTTCTATATTCTTTTACTGTAAAGTGTTCCTTAATTAAACTATTTCCCTTGCTCCATTTGAAGATTTCTTGCCATTTCTAACAGTGAAAGATTATTCCTATATCTTTAGCCAACTTCATAACTTGGAGCATGAAGTTTTCTCTATCTGATAGATAATTTAGAGAGTTGCATGTTAATAGATTAAGTGGTTCCCAATTCTTTATCTGTGCTTGTTTGAGTTGAATAATTGTTGTGATTCCTGCAGGACCAGGATCATTTAGTCTATTACATAATCCTGTTATTTGACTTTCTTGCTGAAACATCCATATGCTTTTCAGGTTGTGAATCTTTGGATGATATATTACACTATTAGGTATGGATCTACATAGGATACTCTTGTTTTTGAAGAGCTTTCTATATACTACTGTTAGAGTGTTACATATTTTCCAGAATAGTATACTATGCTGCATTCTAAATTCTATCCTTAAAATTAGTATCTTGTTTAGAATATACAGAAATTGTTTATCTATTAATTTCTTGCTTTTAAGAGCTCTGGTTACTACGTTAATCTCTTTTAACACCCTCTCTTTGAGTTCAACTACAGTTTTTTGATTACTGGTCCAGATTCCTAGAAATTTTGTATGTTCTACCCTACCAAGCTCCTTTATTACTTCTTTTTCTATACTGAACTGAACTTCTTTTGAATAGTAATTAAAATTGTTAATAGTAATTAGAACTGATTTATTACTATTGATTTGAGAATCATTGACTTTGTAAAAGACTCTTGCAGTTTCAAGAATTTCTTCCATATCCTTTTTAGATCTTGCTATTTATATCATATTATTCATAAAGGCTATAGTCACGTATCTTGATTCTAGCCTTTTTGTGGTCTGTTCTTTGAGATCTGGATTCCAGGTGATCAACATTTTGTATTCTCTTTCTTTGTTATTTTGAATCTTGCAAAGTAAAGAATCATAGAATATTTGCCATAACAGTGATAAGATGGTTTCCCCTTGATCAATGCCATTCCCTACTTTTATGGGTTCTGTGAGATCATTTTCAAAAATAATTTGAAATCCTCTGTCTTGAAATAGGCTCAACATGATTTTGATAAAACCCTTTGATATTCTGATCCTTTTCATTGCTTTGATTAATATATCCAAACTAATTGTATCATAGGCTTTGGCAGTATCTTGAAAAAGTATCCACAGTTTCTTTTTATTTTCTCTTGTATTTTTACAGATATTGTTGAGAATTTGGATTGGTTTAGATATACTTTCTCCAGGGAGACCTGTGAAGTTAGGACCTTTGAAAATGTTATTGACTTTACAGATATTTCCTATCCTATTAGTAAGGATTTTTGTGAAATACTTTCTTGTGACTTCCAATAGAACTATTGGTTTTATGTTTATAAACTCACATTTTCATGGTTTGATTTGACTATGGGGTATATATAGTTCTGTTTCTAACAAGTGGGGTTACCTCCCATCTCAAGAAGTTATTTAACATTCTTCTTAGGATTTCCTTTCCATCCTGACTCAGTTTCTTAAGCATTTTGTAGCTAATTTGTGACCATCCTGGTGCCTTGTTGTTTGAAAGTGTTTGAAGTATTTCATCTAATTCTTCTTGTGAGATTGGCTCAAGAAGATTTTTATATTATAGTTCCTTGATATAATTCTTGGATTTATACTCCTCTTTCCAGTCTTCTGTAAGGCTATTGAAGTTGATATCTTTTTTTTTAAATGCTTCTAGATGGTATTGTCTTAGTTCTTTTTTTATTTCTTCTGTTTTGGTTGTTATGTATTCTGCACCATTATATATGGCTTTAACTCTGTTTAGCACAATTTTGCTTCTTGTTCTGTTTATTAGGGAGCTTATCATTCTTCTTTGATTGAATTTTAGATTATCACATCATTGTTCCAAAGCAACCTTAATTGTGTCTTTTGTTTTTTTGATTTCAATTTTTTGACTGATAAATTTCAATCCCTCTATTGTATCCTGGATATCCTTTTTCAATAATGACTAGGGCATGTTAGAAATGCTATATTGAATACAATGGTTTTTGATTTAATGGTTAGGGCTATATGTTGCATTGTGTTTCTATATTACCAAGCTGAAGGTTTGCAGTTTGGCTATTTTTCTTGATGCTTCAGCCTTCTTGAAGAGTTCTTTCAGCTATAGGGCTTTTTCTTATATAATAAACTCTGAACTATATCTATATTCAGATTTTTCTTTATGTATTATTGGTTTCTTGATTGTGAGCTTGTTGAAGGCTGCTTTGCAGATTTGTTCTTCGAAGGTTTTCCAGATCTTGTTTGTTTGATTTTTCTTTTCATTTTTATTGGGTTTTTCTTTAAATAGAAATTTCTATATTGTCTTGAACTTGTGATCTAAGTTTTCATGAAAGGTCTGTCATTGTTCTGGAGATGTTCCCTTAATATCTATTCTTCTTAATTGTTGTTTAGGAGACTTTATAGTGTTACTTTGTGTAAAGAGATTATTGTCATGTAGAGTTATAGAAATCATGATGTGATTATTTCCTATGACTTCTTTTATCTCTTTATTATTGAATAATAGTATTGAATATCTTGATAAGCTTTGTGATATCCCAATATAGTCAATTCTACTACTGCTTGTTATATTCCATCTTGTGGGAGTCTTATTTTTTTCTTCCCATATGGCTTATGTATTTAAAACCCCCACTTATCAAGAAAATCAAACAGTAAGATTTAAGAATGCCAAGAGAATTTGAATTTTGCTTTGGAAGATAAGGTTTTATCTTTCAATAAATTGTAAGTAGCATTAAAGTCTCCCATTATAATTGTGTGAAAGCCTTTTCTATGCTTTGTTTTGCTAAGGCTGGTTATTTTCTTTTGCACTTTTTTGTACCTTTGCTTATCTGATGGAATATAGACTTGTATAATACAGATCTTTTTCTTTTTTATTAGCAAGTTGACAGCTATAATATATCTATCTTCTTCTTTGATTAATGCCACCTTTTTCTCTAGGTCTCTTCCAATAAGGAGATTAACTCCTGCTCCAAAGGGTGTATCAGGATTGATGCTATGTAAATGTTTGTAGGCTCTTTGTTTGTCAAAAGCCCATTTGACATTAGCTTGGATAGTTTTGTTTCACATAAATCCATTATACCTATCCCTTGTTCTATTAGACTTCTTTGATTTATCTTATCTGTAATGCCTCTGATATTGTATATTCTGATCCTAATTACCCTTTTTTGTATTTCCATTTTTTCCTGTTCTTTTTCTACTATTATATTTTTTCTTTTTTTGTTAAGAAAAATATCATGTTCCTTTTGTAAGAATGTTATTAGATCTAAATTATCGTATTGTTCTAATGAAATCTCTTTTTCTTATATTTGTTCTCTGCCACTGTTATTAGTTGCTGTTGAGGATGAAGCGGGCATGTTTATCTCTTATCTCTTTGGGTTGCCTGTTGCACCATGTTAGGAGTAATTGGTCACTCTTCTACCTCTATTTATTTTGTTTGGAGTTGTTTGTCCTTCAAGTCTATTTATTCTATCACTCAATTTTTCAAGATTGGCCAATATGAGCTGCAGAGGATCTTAATTGCCTTCTATCTCTGATCTGGTATCCTTACTACTGATATTCTGCTGATGAGTCCTTTGTCTTCTTATTGGCTCTTTATTACTACCTATAGTAGGATATTTAGTTGTTCTATAATTCACTATTATTATTTCTTTATTTTGTTTATCTTTGGTTTCTGGAGTATGTAGGTTTTATAGTATAGGTATGATAATAAGAGGAGGAGAAAGAGGATCTTGTGAACTTATAGCCTGATAGTGAATCTGAAGTTGAGTCATTATCTATGTTGATTTTTTGAAATCTTTGATAATGTAAATGTGATTTCCTTTCTTTACTTATAGGGCTAGTATTTTCTATATTACTGAGATTCTTCCTGCTCTAGGATAGTCTTAAACCTTGTAAGAAAATATATTATTTGCATGCCTTGTCTCTATCTTCTCTTGTCGCGAAACAGACAACTGTAAAGTTCTATTTCTTTAATATATAAGGATTTTTGGGAGTATAACATGTTTTTGCCTGGGTACCATGTAGAGCTCTTACTATCAAGCTGGTATATGTTCTATTTATATTCAATAGTCTAGCTAAGTTGATATTTCTCTTGATTAGAGTGGCATTTATCTCTTCATCAGTCAACTCTGGTTTAGTAAAGATGACTCTGGATGTTTCAGTACCTATAGGTGTTGTCCATGCTTCTGCAAAATCCCATTTAATATATTTATGAAGCTTAAAATAAGTCTTAGCCCTAGTCTTCATCTTGGCCTTATAGATATGGATATTTTGAACTGTTCCATATCTCTTGAGATGTTCAGCTATATAACTTCTAGAAACCTTTTGATCTAAATCTATTATGCTGATATGTCATATATCAGATATATTTTCTCCTTTGAATTCCTAAAGATTTTTTTGTTTTTTTCTCTTTGTTCATGTGGATAGAACGTAAAGTATGAGGAGTTATTTGTTGGATAGTAAAATTATCCTCTTTGTGATTTATCTCTTCTATGCATTTTAGGACATCATCTTTTTCTTGTACTCAAAAGGTCAACCATTTGTTTTTATTGATAAATTCTTTCTTTAAGAGATGTCTTTCTCTCTGTAATAGTTTCAGGATATTGCTTATGTAGGTATTGACTTTTTCTTCTGTTTTTTCTGAAATATTGACTGTCATGGCATCAAGTCTATATATTTTTTCTCTTTCTATAAAATATGGGTTTGTCAATAAGACAAAGCCCCTGTTTCTTATATTATATAAGCTATAATTACTGATGTTGTTGTCTTTTATTTTCTCTGAAGCCTTTGTATTTTGGCCCCTTCTTGTTTATGAATACTAGTCATTGTGATTTCATTATCTATAATTGACTTAGTATCTATATGTTCTATAATCTCCATCGGTTGACTTTTCAGTTCCTGTGGATCACTTGCATTCTTAATAATTTCTATGAATTTGTTTTCTATATAGAGCTGTAAAAGATCTTCTTCTTTTTCCTTCCTTGTTACCAAAGATATAGGATATGTTGAGTAAGGATCCATTTCTTATGAAATATTGCTTTGTCTATTTCTAGAATGTTAGCAATAATACTATCTAGAATAGTAAAAGTCTCTGATGTGAGAGTTGTTTCTTCTTTTGGATCTTCTTCTTTTTGTCTTATCAACTGTTGGGATACCCATAGTTCTAAGGTTTCATCATGCTTTCTTGAAAGCTTAATTAAGGTATTCAAGATATCCTCCTTCCTTTTATTTACTATATAAAGAATACGTTGTACCCTATTCATGTTGGCTGTATCATATAATTATTGAATAAGTCATGCTTTGCAGATTAACTCTATTTATTTGTTTACTTATTAAGATAGTATTGCTGGGAGTTTCCTAATCTATCTGTTGTGCTAGTAGATCAATTGTAAAATAAATATGAGTTGTAGCTTGTTTATCTATTTATTTATTGATTTCAGTAACACATGTGCTGAATCTATTAAAGGATAAATCAGATATGAGGAACGTGGTTTGTAATTAGCTAGAACATGTGTTGAGCTTGTTTATCTGTTTAGAGACATATCACGTAATTTGTTGTTATGTTTCTATTGTCTAAAGGGACGTGTATGTGTTCACATTACATGTTAGTTGTTTATATGTTGCTGATGTGTTGTTATTATTAATCTCTAGCTATTGCTTTTGGGTTTCTGACGTCCTCTTGGGTCTTGCAAATTTTGAGTTTTGACTGGTTTATCAGTTAAAATTACTATATTGCCAGGTTTCTTTTAATGTCTAGAAAGATGTAAATCTGCACTGACCTGGTTGGAAGCTAGGGAAGTTGATTTTGGATCTCTTGGCCTTACCGAGATTCAGATTTATTCTTGTTTTCCCTTTTCCTCAAAAGTTGATAGATAAAGTATTAATATTATTATTATGTACTCTTCTCCTAGTAGATTGTTCATAGAACTTTATGTGTTGCTCTGAGTGAAGTGATATAGTTGTGTTTCTCTTTACTGTGTTTGCTGAGCTTGGGTTGTGTTATCTTTTTTTTCTAAACAATTATCAAAAAGAAAATTTTTAAGAAAATAGTGGATCATAGAGTGTTAACCCATTTAAAATAATAATAATAATAATAATAATATATAATTTATATTATTATAATTTTTTTTTTTTTTTTTTTTACTGATAAAGTCCTGCCATTAAGTTTTTATTTATTCATTAATACAGGCTTATATACACAAATTTAATTTAATTGTAAGTCTATAAATTTATGAAATAAAAAAACACTATGACTCAGTATTCTAATGGTAGAAACCCTGTGACTTGCTATAGTTTACCTTGGTGGGGGCTTCTGTGCTATGACTCTACTAGCACTAATATTTACAAAGAAAAAGAAATATAGAAAGTAACTATTTTTGAGTGTATATTCAATGGTAATGTTTATTAGTTCTATATATAATTCTTTGAATCTGTCCTTTAGGTGTTTTTCAAGATTTATAAGTCTGCTCTGATGTGGGATCTGTCTTGAAGCTCTTTATGACTTAGGTAATTGGTGAGTCTAAACTTGATGTTTTTACATATTGATTATAAATTTTAAATCTAATACATTTTCTCTGTCACTTGAGTTTTTGTTTATATTTTAACTTTTTTTTCATTCAATTGTGATGTCACATCTGAGTTTCCATGCTTTTTATTTACATTGCCAAAACTTGTGAGTTACTGTTTTCATTACTTCCAGAGCTTTGATTCTACCTTTAGTTATAGTTTCTGTCACTTGAATTATGTCATATGTTATGATTCCTCATACTATGTCCTTCCACTTAATTTTGTGCTGTGCTTTTATGTATTCCTTATATTCTTGAGATATTTGTATTCTTTTCTATTTATTTTGGATTGGTTCTTTTTGTTTTTCATTAGTTCTTGCTACATTTTCCTTTATTTGAACCTAAATATATTCTTCCTGGAGTCTTGTTTATATTATACTATATTGGAAGATGTAATCATTATTTTTTTTATGTTGTTTGCATACTTTATGCTTGTTATTAAGATAGATGTCTAGACATCTCACATTTAGCTTGTTTATGGTTGACAATTCTCTTATCCATATTCTGATTCTGAATAAATGGTTTTTATAGTTTTCCATATTTATTAATAATGAAGTAACTCCTGTTGGAATTAGAAGTTCCAGAATTAATAGTTAGTGGATTTATTGGATTTTTTTCTGGTTTAATCAGTCCTGATTCTTATATAATATTCACTATTTACTTGTCCATTTGTTCTTAAGGATTTGTTTTATTAAGAACTTTACTGCTATATCCAATCATTTTTAGTTCTATCTTATAAGCACTTTAGTTATCATATTCTTTTATACGTTTGTTGTTATGATATGTTTCGACTTATTTGTTAGTCTTGTAGTAGCCAACTTGTCTACTCTTTCATTACCTGGTATGCCTTAATGGCTCTTGACTTTTTTTCAGATTACTATTAATCTTTTTGTCTTTAGTATTTTCTTGATAGTGTTGCTTAAAATTTGATTCAGGTGGTTCATTTTCCTTTGATATTTTTTTTGGATTGCAGAATCCCTGAGAATGTTTATTGCTGAATAGTTGTCTATGAGGATGATAATAATTATGGTTACACTGATTATACTTACTGCTATTAGAATAACTGTTAATTCTACTTTTGTGGATAAAGGGGTGTTACATATTTCTACTCTAAATTCTGCTACTTGTTTTTCCAATTGAGTCATAATAATCCATCCCAGGTCTATTCTAATTTTTTCTGGATGTCTTGTAAATAAGCCATCTGTGTAGATTTATAGGTCATTAAGTTCATTTATTTTTTTGCTATATATGTTAACTGATTTATAATTTTTTTGTTTCCATTTAGTCTACTAATTATTAAGTGAATCATTTCTGATAGGGGGTCTAAATAATGTTGTGACACTGTCTTGGAGAATTTTGGTATTGTTTCTCTTTTGTGTAGTACTTCCCTAATTCTTTTAGGGGTAAAATGCAACCTGTTTACTATAAGTTGTGGTGTAGCTAGTTATTCTTTACAAGAAGCAGCCAATTTTGAGCTTTTGTTTATCACTACATTGACGGTTCTTATTATTATTAACTTGGCTATATATTGGTCTTGTTTCTTGTATTGATTTCTTAATTGTTGGTTGTTTTTTTGACATCCTTTATATTTGTAAAGAGGGGATGTTGTTAAGTCCTATATCATGTGGTTAGCTATATTTCTGTTTGAATCTATCATCTTCTTTTTTCTATATATAGTAATTTGATTATCTGATTTTATTGCTAACTATTTGATGGTTGCCCTTGACTAGAAAGGAAAAACTGAAGTGTTGTTGCAAAAGTTATTATGGATATCAGTGAAATAGAGACCTGTGATATTTGTATAGAAGTTCTTGTATGGGTCTATATATATAACTTGATATAGTTCTTGAAACCATCTTGGAACTTTTCTCTGTCTGTCTTTTTTTATTCTGAGTTGCTATCATGTTAGAGATCTTGAGAGGTCATTGTTCATAAGTTGTTCTATAAAGAGAATCCCTATCCTTTTGAGAATTTGTCTATTTTGGTTATACCAATCTTCTTTTATTATCTCTTTTATTGCCATTTTACTTTCTTTTGGTGAAATCTATATTGCCACATAATCTGTTGTCTTAAAAGTGATATCTTATACTTTGAGTATATTGAGAATGTCATTTGTGAGATTTTGTTTTTTTTTTTTGTCCAATAGGAATACTTGTCTTTTAGGATTGAAGTGTTTGACTAGTAATAGTTTTGAAATTGTTGTAATCTTATTCATGCTGTCCTACTGCAGATGTCATTGCCATTGATCCTCTTGAACCAGTTGTTGCCAAGTACCAAGACCTGTCTGTTTCATATGTTGAATAGTTTGTATCTGAAATTTGCATGAATGATTGCATTTGGTATTATTATTGATAAATTGTATTTGTGTTTGAATATTTTCACTATTTTACTATTAAGATGGTTACATTCTTGTTCTATGAAGGCCATGTTATTGTGAAGATATTCGATTGCTGGGTACAAGATATGGTTAATTACATAGTATACTTATTTGTCTGTAATTTTCTTCTATTTTAAAAGATTTATATAATTGTCTATTCTTTCTTTAATAAGTTGTTTCTGGTATTGTTTCTTCCTATCTTCTGATTAGGAATTGCAATTTTTATTCAAATCTAAATGATCCGCGGATTTGATCTGAATAGATTAGATCAGATTTTAAATTTTTTGATCCATTTGTATTCGAATCAGATACAGATTTCAGATTTTGAAATCTGAATCGATTAGATTCTAAATTTTGAAACCGATCAGATTTCAAGTTTTAAAATTTAGCCAGGTTCAAATAAAATTCAACAGTTTAACTATATTTAAATATAGCTATTTAAGGTAATTAAAAAAAAAAAACCTATATTTTTTTTTATATTCCTTTAATACCTTTATATGGTTCTTTAAGATTTTGTAATATTTTTATAATATTTTTTTCCCTGCAACATTACTGGTATTATTTATATCAAAAAATAAAATAGAATATGATAGTTCTTTCAATGATTCCAATGAAATAAATGATGAAAGTTTTAGTTTAGATAGTTATAAATTGAGTGATACCAGTAATGTTGCTACAAGTAGTTTTTCGGAGGTATCATCAAGGAATAAAATAAATTATAAAAGTAAAGTGTAGAATTATTTTACAAAGGATTCCGATTTTAATGAAAGTAAAAAAGTTTTCTACAATTATTGCAGCACCAAATATTCCTATAGTGAAGGCAGTACCTCTAATCTTTTCAAACACCTAAAAAAAATCACCAGATAAAAATAAATCTACATTATGATAAACCTTTAATCAAAAAAAATTTTAATACTACAATGGTCAGTATAAATATATTTATTAAATTTAAAACTATGCTAAAATTTATTTTTTATATAGTAGATACATAAAGCTAAAAAAGTAAAACATAATCTCATCTGATAGATTGTCATAAACCAACACCCTTTTACGATCATAGAGGAGTCAGCATTCTGTACATTTATTCAATTAATCTCACAAAAAACTAAAATATTAGTTGCTATATCTGTTAAAATATATATAATAGATTCATACTTGGCTGATTAAAAAAAAAATTAAAAAAATTTTGCAAGAAGTGAAGAGCTGTATTTCATTTACCCTTATATTTAAACATCAACTTCAATGAAGGCATTTCTAGCAATAACTGCATATTTTATCAGCAGTGATTAGAAAATACATAATATAATATTAGATTTTGTAGAAATATGGGGTATACATATAGGTGAAAATATCAAAGAAAGTTTTGTATCATGCTTAGAAAAATATATGATACAAAAGAAATTAAATTTATTTTATATTTAATTTTTTTTTTTTTTTTTGACCCTAGGTCAGGTTAGGTATGTGTGCTTTATTAAACGTTTGTATACTGTATATTTTAAATGATTCACTAAAGCTAAGACTTTACCTAACT
>CAJVPT010001897.1:0-19461 GCA_910592055.1 Acaulospora colombiana | reverse complement strand
TATTGTTCCCAAAATATGACTTAGAGTACCTAGTTTAGACTTAGTTTTGTTTAGTTCAAACTAGCCTAGTGGACTCCTTATATTTTTTAAATAGTATAGTCCTTTAACTAATAATGTACAATGATGAGTTAGTCACTTTGTGAAAGTTTGTAAACATTGTGGTATCTTTCAATATCTCAATAAAGACATGTCATTGTGGGATAATTGTGGATTAAAAAAAAATATATATATATATAAAGGTTGAAAAACTAAAAGAGAAAAAACTGAATTTATAAAACAATTAAATCTAATGGAATATATTAATAATAAGTTTTCCAAAAAATCATAATAGTAAAAAAATAAAATAGAAAATTACTGATATTATATGATTGAAAACAATATGAAATTAATTAAAAACCAAAAAATCAATTATTATAAATAACCAGAAGGTAAAATATAATCTGAATCAAAAAATTCATAGAATTTTTTTAAATATATTCTAGTAAACTTAGAAAGGTTAAATAATAGAATAGATCTATTAGAGAAATAATCAATTTTTAATAAATAAAAATATGACAATATAAGAGTAAATCATCTAAAAGACCTGTAAGTCAATAGCATAGTGGATATGCTTCCAGGTCACAACTTACAAGTTACTGGTTCAATTCCACTTCAGAACAGTACTTGCATTATAGGTTATATGATACAAGAATGCATACTAATTAACTACATATATATTTGAACATAAAAACAACCTATAGAAACCCATCATCTGATCATAATATCATAAATCAGGTCATATAGGTCCTGGTAGTTTTAGTACTAGAAAACAAGCCATGATATCCTGCCACTTAGAATATGCGCAAACACCAAGAATATCAATAAAGACAATGATAAAACTCAAAAATCTATCGGCCTTATATAGAATCTATCTCTTCTCAAAAACTTCAATCTTATGAAAGATCTGGAAGACTTCGGTCGCACATACCAACTACAAAATATAAGGACCAGACACATACTGAAAGATTTTTGATTACTATTACCAATGGTTATCAGAAATTGAACCTTATGAATCACCAATGAGGAGTGATGAAATTGAATAGTCATGATGAAAGAATATAAAGATAGATCCTGGAAGAAGAAATTTGAAAACAATCACCAAGGTAACCAATCCAATGGGAGAAGCAATCAGCTACAAAGTAATCAAGAGACACTTCTGGAAAAACCATATTTGAAGAGTGGTTAAAAATAGTCACTGAAAGACTACAGTTATCAATTTGACTTATCAATGGCCACCAAGAGACTTGATGGAACTATATGATAACTGAAGAATATCAATGGATAACTAACTTTCTGAGGATTAAGCATAATAAAAAGAATGTCAATTATGAAACATATACTTCACAAGGTATAACAGATTCCATGAATCAAACAATTCTAAAAGTAGCTCTCTGAATATAAAAAGAAGTCATTTGATAGATCCTTGGAATATCAGGAGTGCCTGGGTATAGCAGGGCAGCTGACAGAATGGTATCTATATTGGATAAAATTTAAGGATGATTTGAACAGATTAGGATAGTATAAAATAGATATAAGAATTGCTCTTGTAAAATAACTCTGTATAACTTCTCAATAACTGATCAATAAAGTCCAATCAGTATGACTAATTAAAAAAAAAAAAATTATCTAAAGGCATACCAGCTAGTCAAGATAATTAAAAAAAGCTAGAGTCTATTATTTCCTTAACAAATATTAGAAACAAAAACAAAAATAATTAATAAAAAATAACAATATAATAGAATAAGATATAATTTACTGTAATATTTTTATAAAAAAATGATAACTCTTCTTTATAAAGAAAAATAAAAACAATGTAATAAAATAAAGAATAAAAGAAAATAATAATGAAATTTTCAAAAAGGTAGTGAGAATAGATATGCATAATATTAGAAATATCACAAATAAGATAAATCAACAAAGTCTTATTAAGAATATATTAAACAAAACTTATCTATACCAATATATAATAGATTTTTAATAATCAAAAAGCCTATAAATATTTTTATAATACCAATAATGATATTATTTTTGAAACAAAAGTCAGCTTTCTAATTAGAAAAAATCTTAAAAGAAGATAGAATTAGTATAAAAGGATAAAAGATATATAATTACAATTAATCTGCTTATAAAAGAAAAAAAATCTATATAATATAAATTTATATTTTCTCAGATAAACAAAGGTGTAAGAAAGTATAAGAAAAATTAACTAGCCTTATTAAAGGAAAATATGGATAAGGATATTATACAATGGTAATAAAAAATTTCAATATGATATATAACCTATTAAAAAATAAACAATTATTATTTAAAGTCAAATTCAAACTATTATGGTATCCAGAAATCCTCCTGTTTAACTTTTTAGATTAATGAGAATTTATGATATGCAAGTTATATAAAAAGATAAAGAAAAAACATCAACAAGACAGAAACTAACAAGCAATAGTAAAATAGATTATATTTAAATATCATATAGTCTAATAGATTATTTTTTACTTTTATTTGATAATTAAGATATGAAAAACATTACAAAAAGTAATTACATAATACTCTGGATTAATTTATATAACAAAAATCTTTTTATAAGAAGTAAAATCAATAAAATCTCCATTAATAAGCAAAAATAAATTAATATAAAGGAAATATTATCAATATAATAACAAGTTTTTCAAAAAAGTCTAGATTACAAATTCAAAATAACATTAAAATATTTGTTTCAAGAAAAACTTGAATTAGAAAAAAGAGAAGTTTAGATATATAAATTCTAAAGAATATTTAAAAAACCAAGGTATAAAGTAGCCTTTAATAAATTAGTAATCAAAAAATTAATAAATGAAATACAAATCCAATCCAGAATTTGTCACATATAAAAAAGCCTTATAACTTAAAAGACTTTTCAATAAGATAGAGATATAAAAGGATATAATAAAACTATAGATATTTAATTTGACTATAGAAAAATATAATATTATTAATAAGTTCAATTATTAGATTGAAAATCTTTGTATTAAATATAGTATTTTTAATATATCCTAGAGATCCTTAAAAAAAGATATTTAGGATATAATAAAAAGCTTAAAAGTTATATATAAAAGATTAGAAACTAGAAAAACAAGAAATATTATTAAAGCTACTTTAGAACAATGATATGATGATCTGAAAAACAAGCAAAAACAAATAGTTAGCTCTTTGACAAATCCAACTAGGAGAAAAATAATATTTAATAAAGTCAAGATTAAACAAGATAATATTGAGTATATTATAATTCAAAAAAGTAAAATTGTCAAAGAGATAAGACAATATTCTTAAAAAGTATTTAATAAAAGAAAGGTCAGTTATGAAAGTTTAACAAAAGATCAAAAAGAAAAATATAGATTTAATAAATATTTAAAGTAATTTGATATAAAGATCTACTCAAACTAATTATTCAAGAAAAATTAAACAGAACACTTAATACACTTTCAAATAATAATGCCTCAGGAAAATTCTAAATTAATTAATTAATACTAAAAAAAGTTAAGTTTAAAGAGAAGAAAATACTTAAGAAGGATACCTAATAATTTTCTGATATAAAAAGTAACTTTAATATATTTAAAACAAAGTCATATATATTTTATATCTAAACCAAAGCCATAATAATATGAACTTTTAAATGTTTATAACTCTTTCCACTAATCCTCTGACCACATATAAAAAAGATGTTTGCAAAAAGTTTTTATACTTCTTTGTTAATAAAGTCTTAATACTTTCATTAAAACAACAAGAAGTATGACTTCAAGAGTCACTTCTACCCTTTTTCTTTTGTTTATAAACCTTTTTATTCAAAAACTTGACTTCAAATAATACCTTTGATACCAATGGCAAGAAAATTTCCAAAGGAAGAAGAACCGATTGTGAAGTACCTGAAGACCTATTTAACCTTTAAAGAAAAAGATATATAGAGGTTTTTGATGACAGAAGAACTTATTTTTCCCTTTTCAGTCACTTGTGGACCTCTTAGAGCTATTGCTTTCATGGTTTTCTGAAGAATTTTGCTTACCTCAGTTTGATCCTGAATTTTTGGTAATACAAATTCTTACTAAAGATAATTGGCAGACACGAAACACATTAGTTTTTGGATGTAAACAAGCTCCTATTGGTCACATTTACGTGTTCCAATGACATTATTGGTAATTGAAAAGAAGGTTCTGGAAATATTTGCCTTCAAAAAAGCTCAAGTTCTTCAATGAAAACTTCCATAATACTAAAAGACCAAGTGATGGGTAATGTGAATTGCAAACTTCTATCTCTTACTTAAGTTTCTCAAGTGATGACAAAGCTTTAATAGAAAAAAGCTAATATCCAAATACTTTCCTTGAGATATCCCAATCCGGTACTTACTTAAATGAAAGACCAGTTAGATTGACTCATCCAATGCTGTAGGTGATAAAAAAGAAGATTTCTTCTGAGGTTTAAGTGAGCAAGAAAACTATCCCAATCAGGCAAATTTCTTTTGAGAAAAGGTTGTTTTTATTTTTGGATTTTTTTGATGGGTCTTGAATTGTCACCTTTCCTTTTTTTAATTTAGAAATTCATTGATTTTTGGACAATCTATAGTGACAAACTGTTGACAATAATCCTGATAAATAGAGATTATTATCAACCTATTAGGGAAGTGAAATATTGTCTCCAAATCTAACTTAGAGTACTTTTGTATAAAGATAAGTTAATCACTTTGTGAAAGTCTGTAAAATATTATAAATTCATTTCAATTTTTCAATAAAGACATGCCATTGTAACATAATTGCAGGTTAAAAAAAAATATATATATATATATATATAAACTTTCAAATATTCAATTTATAGTTAGACCTGTGGGTCAATAGCACAGTGATAGTGCTCCCAGGTCGCAATCACAAGGTCCGTAGTTCAATATCACTTAAGGATCAAAAATCAAAAATTACCCTTCTGATCAGGTTTATCAGTTATCCTGTGAAAGTTGTACCCAATCATCCGGAACAAGCTTTAATCAGGTTAGGCTGCATGAAGATGGGACTTCTGACCTCCCATTAATCAGGGGCTGAGATCTATAGTCGTACTACCAGAAGGATTGCATGAAGAAAGGCTTCTGGTCTAACCTACCATAAACACCCCACAGACCTCCTGCCCTGGTAGTCTCCAGGATCCCTACCCTTCTAGCTCAGGATATTCCAATATGGTGTTCCACTTAAATAAAAATCAGTCAAGCAACTGATCCGATGCCACAGGTGGTGACAAAGAAGGTAAAGTGCCCCCTTCCGAGGTCTGAGCGAAGAATATCTTTGGGAGTATTGGAGGGTAGAATTAAATCCTGTCGGGTACATACTATACAGCCTAGTTTAGCAAATATAATATAAAAATTTATAAAAGCTCACTGCTAAACTAGCCTGTTTTGCCGTCGATGACTGTGTATTTGACCATCCGGCCTCTAGCTGGGTTTGCCCCACTCACAGAATGGTTAGTGGGTCCACCTAGAGATAACCGCGATAGGTTATCATTAATCTGCATATATATAGAAATATATAGTTTGTATGAGATGATTGATGTGATGTTCAGGATTTCATTATTCAAGATGTTAAGTTAATTCTTAATAAAAAGTGCTCGCATCTAATACCAGTTGCGGTTTAAAAAATATATATATATATATTCAATTTATAGTTCTATTAGAAGTTATAAAAAAGTATTTTATCAAAGTTTTTATTAACATAAAGTGAAATATCTATAAAATCAATAATATTCTCAAAAGTTTTAATCATATAAGATTACTAGAAGAAAGTATAGTAAAGCCAATTCAAATTTTTAATAATATTTGTGAAAATATCAAAAAAAATAAAAATAAATTATAGATACTTTTTTCAGATACTGTTAAAGTATATGATATTATTAGTCTATAAATATTAGTAAAAGTAATAAAAAAAGATTAAGGTATCAGAAAGTTTTATTAAAATTATGATAAGCCTATTTTAGAATAGAGAATTTCAAGTCATATTTAAAAATAACCTTATAGAATTTATTATAATAGTAGATGAAATTGATTAAGAAGAAACCATTTTTCACTATTACAACAAATATTTTATAATTCTCTACTCTGTAAAATCCAAAAAAATTTTTTTTTTTTTGAAAGGATAACAAAGCCCAGTTTATTGAAGTCGATAGGATGGCTCTTATATATGATATAGTCACTAATTACAGAGCAATTCTATAGTCAAGCTTTATACTAACCAATGCACCTTAGTCCATCCCACCATTATATCTAATAAACCTGATTGTAACACCTTGTGTACTTCCATGGCTTGTTGCCGGAAGAAGCCCTACTACTCCACTACCTGCGTCTGTATTACCCTTCCCTGACCCTTATATTTACAGGCCCAGGGTCTGTAACATAGGACCCTTTTCATATCTCATCCCACCAAATATTCTTTTTACAGTACTTATTACAGTATGCCTACAGAATACTCACGTGAAATCTTAGATGTCATCTCGTCCCGCCGGAGCACTCTTTTTACATAATCTATTACAGCCTGCCTATGAAGTGATCACATGGAGTCTTGGATGGATGTCGATTTTGGTAGAGACCCTCTTTTAACTAACGTGCCTAGGCTCCACTAGCTTCCTTTATTTTACGGCATGCAGATCTTTAACCTATCTGCAGGAGCTTGAAAAAACCTGTCTTATGATGAGGTGGCTTCAGTACTAAAACCGGCTGAAGTATCTTGTGATCTTTGGATACCCTATAATCGGACGGGATCTTGGCCAGAGGTGTTTAGATCATTATCATGGAATGGATGGGATCTTCTTGTATCACTTAGGCTTAGGTGATACTGCCTCACAGTGGTATTGAACTCAGAAATAGTACTTGGCGATGGGAATGTTATCACTATGCTATTGATCTACAGGTCTTGTAAAATCCAAAATAATATATAAAGAGGATATAAAATATCAATAACTTGAAACCCAGATATAAAAGAACATTCTATTAGAAAACTAAAATTAAAATATATAGTGATAACCTTTATAGATAATACAACATGAATAGCAAGATCTAAAAAAGATATAAAAATAACAAGAATATTTTAATGAGCAAATAATTTTCAGATTAATAGCTACAAGTCAATCTTGATAACAATAAATAATTCTAATTGCTATCTAGAAAAAATTTAAATGGGTGCAAAAAATAAAGTAATCAAAGAACTTAATAAGACAAAACAAGCTATATTTTTTAGAATTTGAATAGGTAATCAAAATATTGTAACAGAACTTAAACAGCAAGTGCTTAGAGAAGTCAATACAATAACTAGAACTCTTAAGAACAAAAGAGTAATGGATAAATAAGCTCTTTATATTCTAAATAAGATATTAATTACTAGAATAGAATTTAAAATACAATACAGTATATTGTTCTAAAAAATTTGTAATATTCTAATAGCAATATATAGAAAACTTTTTAAGAATGAAAGCATTTTATGTAGATAATGCCTAATAGTATAATTTATTCTCTTTTTTTTTTTTTTTTTAATTCTTTATCAGGCTAGTTATATATGTTTTATTAAATATTTGTAAACTGTTAACTACTTACTTATATTTATAATTACTACTCTAAGTGCAACTTTGAAAGTGATTTATTATTCCATTAAAAGTTTAGGTGAAAACCCTTTCAACTCTTAATATTATTGTCTATAGGTCATTACTATAGATCATTCTTTAAGTTCTGACATTACTAAAAATTCAATTATCTCATTCCAAATCTAACTCCTCTTAATAAAATATTTTTTAGATCTTTATCTTTTAATTTTTCTTCCTTCAATATCAAAGTTTTTTTTTCCAGTCATATAGTTTTGGCACCTGGAAGATTAGTGGATCCTTTTATCTTATTCTTCTTTTGGATTTCTTGCAATATTTCTTATTCTATCATCTTTTCACATCTTGTATTTCAAACCTTTTTTCAAAACTGATTACAAGTCATACTTTGTAGCTTCTTGATCCATTTTCTTGCTTCTTTTCTAATTCTTTTACTATGGCATTTAAGGTCTGTCATCTCGAGAATAAGTTTACTTCTTATTAACCCTACAAAAAAACTTAGCATATCCTGACTAATTACTGAGAACTGTTCTACTAGCCTGAATGTCCACTTGTCTATTTGACCTATTTCTTCACTATTATCCACTATTAATCTAATATTCTTCTTTTCTACTTCCTTTTTTCTTTTCTATGAAAGTTTTCTGAAATTCATTAGAACTTCTTCAAGACCTTTATTCTATATCTTCTTTATCTGTTTCTTATATGCTGAACATTCTAGCAAGTTATTAATTGTTTTTTTCTCCTGAAGATCACATGAAGTATATTTTACTTGCTTGTATAGATTTGACCTTCTTATTATCAGTTTACTCAGTGTTGATAGCTCATCTTTCATTAGCTTTATTAGGAAGCTTTTTCTTTGACAATTTTTAAAAGATGCATTTCACGTATGGCTATTTATTTTCTCACATAATAGATCCTATATATGGTCTTTGTTGTTCTTGAATTTGGTGACTCCATTTCCTTTCCATTCTATTTTGTAATGTTCATTGATATGCTATAGTTTTATTATTCATTTTCTTAATGAATTGTCTTATAGGATCATCTAAAGTTTTATTTTGCCACTTGATTTCTGTAAGAATTTTATATAAGATAAGATTTTTTCATTCTATTGTTGAAAGTTTAAGAATATCTTTGGCTATAGTATCTGCTTCATCATTATGAAAGTTTTGAGAATATGCCTTGATCTTTATAAGCTTCAGATCTAGATCTTTTTTTTGATCAGCTCTACCATTCATACCTATAATAACTAGTTTTTATCCTTTAGCTATCTTTTATGCATTCTTTTTGAATCATTTTTTTTAACCATTTTCTACTTTAAGATACAGGCTTGACTATCTATAAATATTTCAATAAAGCTACCTACTGGAACTACTAGAAGTATTGTGACTATTGCTATTAGTTCTACATGTATAAATGAGAACCAACTATCTATTCCTGTTTGAAATCTACTTTCTTTTCCTGTATTGCTTATTTGAATCCATACTGCTCCTATCTTCATATTGTCACTGCTATAATTTATTAGTGCCTCATCTAAATAGAAGGTTAACTTTTGTTTGGATTTTAGATTATGCTGAAGTATTTCTATTAAATGATTTTGATATACTTCTTTTTTAACATTCTCTTTAATGATTGTTTCTTCCCAACTTTCTATACTTACCTAATCTATCTTGGTATCTTGAAAAGTGAACTACTGGTATAGTCTCTACAAACTTTGTACAAATACTTAATTGCTATCTATTGTTTTTCTGATTACTCTTTTCAAAGATATTGTGGGACATGAGAATGTTAGCATCCGGGCTTTTCTGGTACTTTTTCTTGTATTAAGATATGGTATCATATATATCTCTTTCATATCTCCCTTCATAATGCAATTCTGTTCTTGAATAAAACTTTCTGGGCAACACATATATTTAATTAGCTTTGTCTCTTAACCATTTTCATTATTTTGATACTTATAGTATTTAATCTTTGCTTTTTTCTTAGATTCTTCTTATAGTAGCTTTCCTCATATTAGTTAATAATTGACATTCTTTTTAATTATTCATATTTTTTGTTTCTTGTTATAGTTAAGGCTGGCTATAGAATATGTTGGCTCCTATTTTAATCAATCTATTTTTCATGACTCTATAAATTAATTTAAATAATCTTTAAAGAACATTCTACTTATGTTTAAGAACCATTCTGGGATAGGACCTTTGCCAGTTTTTTGGATGAGTTAAAGCATGTACCAATTTCTTACTTCATTTGCTTCATAGTCAATAAGCTGATCTATATACATCAACCTATTGTTTCTTAGTAATAGTATGGCTTTATTATACTTCTCAGGTAAGAGACATTTTCAAATCAAACTATTTTCTTTTTTCCATTCAAAGATATCGTGTTATTTTCAACTTTGAAAAGTAATTCCCATATCTCTAGTTAACTTAATTACTTGAAGTGAAAAGTTACCTTTGTCTATAAGATGGTCTAGTGAGTCACAAGTCAGCAGGTTGAGTGATTCCCAATATTTAATTTGTGCTTGTTTGAGCCTTATGATTGTTGTGATTCTTGATAGTCCAAGATTATTTAATTTATTGTATAATTCTGTTATCTAACTTTCTTTTTGTAGCATCCAGATGCTCTTCAAATTATGGATCTTTGGGTGATGTATTATACTGTTAGAAGTAGATCTGCATAATAAACTTTTGTGTTTAAAAAGTTTTCTGTATGTTACTATTAATATGTTGTATATTTTCTAGGACAATATGTTATGCTGCATTTTAAATTCTATCCTTGATATTAATATCTTATTTAAAATATATAGTACTTGCTTATCTATCACCTTTTTATTTTTGAGAGCTCTAGAAATTCCATGAATTTCTTTGAGCACTCTTTTCTTTAGTTTGATTAAGGTCTTTTGGTTACCCATTTAAATTTTTAAAAATCTTGCTTAATCTGCTCTATCAAGCTCTTTGACTACTTCCTTTTTAATTCCTGTCTGGACTTCTTATAGATAACAGTTAGGATTGTTAATAGTAATTAAAACTAATTTGTTACTATTGATTTGAGAGTCATTGGTTCTATAGAAGATTTTTGTTGTCTCCAAAATTTTTTCCATATTTTCCTTAGATCTTGCTATCCATGTTGTATTATCTATAAAGGCTATCACAGCATGTCTTGTTTCTAACTTTTCAACCTTGTAACTGTTGAAGTCTAGATTCCAGGCAACTGACATTTTTTATCCTCCATTTGTGTTATTTTTAATTTTGCACAGTAAAGGATCATAGAAGATTCTTCACATTAATAGTGAAATAGTTTTTCCTTGATTGATTCCATCTCTTGCTTTTATAGAATTGATAAGATTATTTTCAAATATGATTTTAAATTCTCTGCTTTTGAAAAGACTCATCATAATCTTGATAAAACCTTTCAGTGCCTTAATTTTTTCCATCACTTTTACTAGTATATCTAGACTAATAGTGTCATAAACTTTGGCTATGTCTTGAAACAATATCTACAGCTCTTTTTTGTTCTCTCTCACATTTTTACAGATGTTATTTAGAATTTGGATTGGTTCTGCTATACATTCTTCTGGTAACCCTACATATTTGGATTCTTTAAGAATATTATTGATCTTATAAATATTCCTCATTCTGCTAATCAGAATTTTGATGAAACATATTCTAGTAACCTTCAATAATATGATAGATCTTGTATTTAAAAGTTCACAATTCTAAGGCTTTGGCTTAGCTATGGGATATATATGACTTTGCCTTTAGGATATAGGAATAACTTTCTATTTCAAGAAGTTGTTAAATATTTTCCTTAAGTATTCTTTTCCATTCTGACTTAATCTCTTTAATATCTTATAGCTAATCTAAGATTTGCCTGAAGCCTTGTTATTGAGAAGTATATTGAGTATTTTACATAATTCTTCATATAAAATTGGTTTGAAAAGGTTTTTATACCAGCTCTCTTGAATATAGTTCCTGGAATTGTACTCCTCTTTCCAATCTTTTGTCAGGTTATCAAAATTGATTTCTCTTCTCTTAAAGATTTCTAAGTAATATCATCTTATCTCTTTTTTGATTTCATGTTTTTCTGTTGTTATATATTTAATATCACCTTATCTGATTTTGATCCTGTCTAGTATAATCTTACCCCTTTATTTATTGATTAAGAAGTTTACCATTCTTCTTTGATTGTTTTTTAGATCATTATATCTTTGTTCTAATACGATTTTAATAGCATCCCTTGTTTTTTTGACTTCAAGTCTTTAGCTAATAAACTTTAGACCTTCTATTGTATTTTGGATATATTTTTTTAATAATACTCTGGGCATGTTAGAGATGTTATGTTGCACACAATAATTTTCAATTTGATGATATGGGTTGTGAATAGCATTATGTTTTTCTATTGCTTTGCAAAGGTTTTGTAGCTTTTCTATTTCTTTTGAGATTTCTGCTTTCTTAAGAAGTTCTTTTAATTGTAAGACTTTTCTATATTTAACAAATTCAGGACTGTGTCTATCATTTCTTTCTTTATGTGCTGTGATTTTTTTAATTTTAAGTTTGTTAAAAGTTACTTTACATATCTGTTCTTCAAAAACTTTCCAAATCTTGTCTGTAAGTTTTTCTTCATTGTCTGCTTCAGGTTCTTCTAGAAGAAGAAATACCAGTTTTATCTTGAACTTATAATCCAAGTTTTCTTGATAGGCTTGCCACTGTTCTGATGAAAATTCTTTTATATTGATTTTTCTTTTGTTTTGTGTTTTTGATTTGATAGTTGGGCTTCTTATAAAGAGGTCTTCATTATGGAGGGTAATTATTTTTAAGCATAGTATTATTACTTCCTGTGACTTTTTGTATTTCTTGATTATCAAATTGCAGTAACAGATATCTTATTAGATCCTGTGATATCCAAATATAATCAATTCTACTATTGCTTGTGACATCCCACTATGTTGAGATTTTATTTTTACTTTTCCATATTGCCTAGGTATCCCTAAAGTTTCATTCATCCAGAAAGTTAAACAGTGAAATTTCAGGATATCAAAAAGTTCTGAACCTAGTTTTAGAGAACATTGTTTTATCTTCTGATAGATTATAGGTAGCATTGAAATCCTCCATTACTATTACTGTATGTAAAAGTTTTGTCTCTATTTCCTTTTGATAAGACTGGTTAACTTTTCTTGTATCTTTTTGCATTGTTGTTTGTTTAAAAAAATATAAATCTATATAATACAAACTTTTTTTTTTTTATGAGGAAGTTAGCTACTATTATATAACCTTCCTTCTCTTCTATTGATACTATTTTCTTTTTCAAATCTTTTCTAATTAGGAGGCTGACCTTTGCTCCAAATGTTATATATTTATTGGTACTATAAAAATACTTGTAGGTTTTTTGATTTCCAAAAACTTATTTTATTGATTTGGGTCAGCTTAGTTTTACATATTCCCATTATACCTATTCCTTGTTTCTGTATCTCTTCAATAAGACTTTTGTTGATTTGTCTTGTCTATTGCATCTCTGATATTGTGTATACCTATTCTTATTACTCTTTTTTGAATATCTTCTTCTATTCCTTTTGTATTCTTTATTTGTTCATCTATGTTCTGGCTTCTCAAAAAAATAATATACTTATTCTATAGGAATTTATCTATGTTTAAATCACCACCTTGTCTTATAGCTTTATTTGAATCTATGGTTCATACTTTGTCCTTGTTATAAATCTTATTTAAGGGAGAACTGGACTTTTCTTCCCATATCTATCTTAATCAACTAGTGTGACTTTTTAGGAGTGATCGGACCATCCTGGCTTTCCTCTTTTTTGTTAACTGAATCTTGATTTACCTTCAAGCTTGGCAATTCTTCCATTCAGTTTTTTCAGATTTATCAATATTAAATTTAATGGGTCTTGCACATCTTTAAACTCTGGTTCATTATATTGTCTTCAATTTTGATTTTCTAATAAACTTTTAGGGTTTTCCAATGGTACCCTATTACTTTCTGTTGCTAGATGATCTAGAGTTCTATGGTGTTTTTGTGAAGTGTTATCATTCTGACCTTGATATCTTTTTCTTTGATTAGTTGACCACTTATATTCAATGATTGTATTAGAGCTTATCGACTCACTGTCTGATGATGAATCTGATGTGGGCTTAGTATCCATTTCTACTGTTCTATACTCCAGTCTTCCTCTTAATTATTCAATTCTAGGTTTAGAACTCCTTATAGTTTTTCCTGTAGCTTTTATGTTCCAGGATAGTTTTAGTTCCTGAAGAAAATATACTGCTTGCAAGCTCTTGTCAATGCTTCTTTTGTTGTAAAACATACTACTGTAAAGTTTTGTTTTTTCAATGTATAAAGATTTTTTGATATATAATAGGCCTTAACTTCTATACTATTAAGTGTCCTGACTATCAAACTTAAAAGTATTCTATTTGTACCTAAGAGCCTAGCCGAGTATTTATTTTGTTCAATCAAAACCTCTTTTATTTTTTTATCAGTCAGTTCTTCTTTAGTAAAGATTGTTCTTGTCATTTTTATTCTAAGTGGCATCGTCCATATTTTTCCAGAATTGGTTTTGAAGTGTTTATGTCACTTGAGATAGGCCTTTACTATGGTCTTTGTTTTTACCTTATAGATATTGATGTTTTTAACATCTCTATATTTTTTTAGGTATTTTTTTATATAGCTTTTGGAGAGTTTATGATCTATATCCACTAAACTTATATACCATATGTCTTTGCTTTCTTCTGGATTATAGGTTCAAAATATCTTTTTCTTTATCTTTTTTATAGCAGATTGATCCATGTATTCTTCTTTTTTTGGTTCTAGTCATTAGAGATTGAAGGCATCTTCCTCTCTATTTATCTCTTCTAAACATTTAAGGGGATTTTCTTTTTCTTTGAAGTGAAGAATCAATTATTTATTGCCATTAATGAAACTTTTATAAAGAAGGTTTTATTTATCCTGTGATAGTTTTAAAGCATTGTACAGATAAGTTCTAGATTTCTTTTCTGAGCTTCCTAGAATATTTGCTGTTATTGTTTCTAATGGATATACTCCTTTTTTACTTATTTAGTATGAATTTGAAGTGAGATTTGCAACTCTATTTCTTGTACTCTATGAGTTACATTCACTTATATTTTACCTTTAATTTTTTCTCTCAAGATTATGAATTCCATTTCCTCTTTTATCTCTTCTTATTTTTGAACATTAGATATTGTGATCTTATTGTCTACTGTTAAATCATTTTCTACCTGGGTGACAATCTCTATTAAAAGAATTTTTATATTTTTTGATACATCTTTTTCTTTTTTAATTATTTCAAGAAGTTTATTTTTGTGTACAGCTAAAGCAAATCCTCTTCTTTTCTTTTCCCAAGCTGCTAGAGATAGGTTATATATTGTATTAAGATTCATTTCTTATGAAATGTCATATTGTTTATTCCTAAAATACTTGTAATAATACTATCAAGTATCATATAGATTTCTGGGGCTAGTGCTTCTTCTCTTACTTGAATGGTGACTTGCACCTGTCTAGCTATTTGTTGTATAGCCCATAGTTTATTATATTTGTCATGCTTTCTTGCAAGTCAAATTAAAGTATCAATAATATTATTTTCTCTATTATCTACTATTTGTAAAATTTTCTCTGTCTTATTCATTGTATACATAAAGCGTAGCTAATAGGGGATAAATTATGTAGTGTTGTTAAAGTTACATGGAGTGGGAAAATCTTTTACACGTTTTTCTTTTTGTTTTAGTAATTTTCTATTTTGATTTTTGTTTTGATTTTGTTTTGATTAGACACATGTTGTTTATTTCTTCTTTATCTAGTATCATTTACTTGTTTACATTAGTTTATAATATTGTATTATAGATCCCTACTATTTTGTTTATATCAATCATATCTTGTGATGATGTTGTAATTGAGGATCTTGCCAAATACTGTATATTCATTCTTGTTGTGCTGTTGTAATAAATCTTTGTCAAACTTGTTTTAACAACAGGTCTATGTACATATACATGTTCACATTACTCTGGCTAGATGTTTTGATGTTTGCAAAATGGAATATAAACATTAGACTATTTAAACCCTAAGGAGCTTTGATATCCTTCTGGATCTTAAGGAATTTGAAGTTTGTTTGATTTATCAAGTGAGCCTACTTTCTTTATGATTCCTTGTAGTGTCAAGAAAGGTGTCAACTTATACTGGCCTAGCTACAAGTACTGTAAAGCTGATATTGACTCCCTTTTCTAACTGTGAATCAGTTTATGTTGGTTTCTTTCCTTCTTCTTAAAAAAAGAGAAGCTGCCAAAATTGTTGCTATATGTATATATTTTCCAACAATCTACTGCTTTAGGGCTATGTACAAAATATTATTTTGTGCTAAGATAACTGTTGTATGCTAATATTACAAGAATATATATCTTTAATTATAGATATTTCTCTTTTTTTGGGTAAATTTCTTAAAAAGGAAATTTCAAAGGATCTGAGGGATTTGTGAAAAGAGTTTTTTTTTCTGAATAGTTTTTTATTAGTGTAATTTACTCTCTAAAGTTTTATAGCTTAAAAAGTATTTAGATATTATAATATAAATATCAAATATCAGGACTCTATAATGGATTGAATAATTCTGGATCAGCATAAATCACAAAATTATTAAACTTAAAAAAGTATATATTAAAAACTAGGAACTATTCAATTTACTAAACTGTAAATTTTTAAATCATCTATTAAACAAGAACAATTTTATACTTCAAGTAATTAAGCTAACAAAAGATATAGAAATAATTTTTCATAACTAAAAATAACAAAATATTTTTAAATAAAATAAGAAAAATAATTATATTTAAAAATATCTCATACTAGAAGATTATAAAAAAGCTATACCATTATTTAGAAATAATTAATTGATATATATTGACCAGCTGCTTAACGAGAAAGCTAAGTAAATAAAAGATTGGTAAATGCTTCAACTCTTATAGAAAACAGGCAAAGGTCTTATCCTAGTAAGATTCCAAACTATAATAGAAATTTTTTCAAAAAATTGATTACAACAGGTTAGAAAAACCTGAAAAAAGAATTGTATAAAATAAAAACTAGAATATTTTATAGTAGAATCCAATAGAAAAAAGTAATAAAAACTATGAATAATAATAAGAAACAACAATAGACTTGGAAAATTTTGAAACAAAAAATAGGACATAAGATCAAAGTGAAATATTTTATTTGTTATAGTATTGATGATAAGTTAGGAAACAGAGTTATAAAATTGTTCTAAATACTTACAAGAAATAATACAAGATAATAGTTATATTATAAAAGAAAATATAAAGAAACTATATATTGTATTATATCTCAATATAAGAAAGTCTATTAAAAGAATATAAAAAAAGATAATCCCAAATTTTAAGACTATCTTAAAAAAAACAATTCAAAATATGATCTATAATAATCAAGATTTCTTCTCAAAATAATAAAATAGATCATATAGATATAAAAACTTAAAAAAAAACTATTATTAGAAAAAATATTAAAGAACAAGTATATCAATGTTATCTAATCGATATACTTCAGTACAATCTAGAATTAAAAAAAAACTAACCTTTTACTTTGATAAATTACTCATTAATTATAAAAGAGAAAAAATAAGAATAGGGATAATATGGATTCAGATAGAAATAGGAGGTAGAAAAAAAAAGTTTTAAACAAAAGTAAATAATTGGTTTTTATTCACAAAAATAAAGTTAGTAGCAATTATAACTATATTCTTGATAGTATCAATTAATAGTACTATTGAGATTTGTATAGATAGTTAAGTATATATATTCAAATAAAAGATAATTAAAAAGAAAATTCAAGGAAAACTAAACTCTTTTCATTAATCCTTAGACAATATACAAAAAAGACATTCACAAAAAAGTTTTATACTTTTTTATTAATAGAGTCATATTACTTTCCTTAAAATAACTTGAAGAATAACTTTAAGAATCCTTCTTAACTTTTCTCTCTTGTTTATATTTCTTTTTAAACAAAAACTTGATTTTTAGTAATTAAGAAAAGTTAAGAAATATCTTTTTTATCTATAGCAAGAAAGTTCTAAAAAGAAGAAAAATCAATAGTAAAATACTGAAAGCTTATCTCTTGAAGCAAAAGTGCAACTAGAGATTTTGTGCAATGAATAGATAGGCAAACAAAAGTCTAAACCATAAAACTTTCTTTTTTACTGTTTCTACTCTTTTAGAGTCACTTAATTTTCAGAGTTTTTGAGAAATTTTACTTACATCAACTTGACCCTGAATTTTGAAGTATTACAAAATTAATATAGCTTTTGTTAAAGATGATTGGCTGACACAAAACAAATTTGCTATAAAATATAAACAAGCTTCTCTAATTATATTATATATTCTGATAAAGTTATTGGTAAAAGAAAAAGAAATTATAGGTATAAATTCCTTACATCTCCAAATAAAATGTAACTGAAGTGAAAAAATTATGAGGCTATTAGAATGAATACTAAATTTTCTAAGTGATAAAAAGATGATTATTTGTTTAAACTGAGACTTTTAACTTTTTATTATTCTAGTTTGACAAAATATATAAAAGAAATTATTTCCTTATTTAAGTCAAACTGTAAGACTAAAAAGTAAAGAAATGTGAGATACTGTCCTTTTCTAAGATTTAGAATGCATTTCTTCAATTATTGTATAATAATATCATAATTAATGAGAATCCTTTAGTACTGGTCTAATTCTCATACTATTATAAGACAAAAAGATTGTTGAGAAATCTGATTTTTTGGATAATAAAAGATAATTATCAGTAAAATTTCTTTTAATTAGACATGACTACTAGAAGATATCAGGAGTTATACAATATAATTGAAAAGTTACATAAAAATCTGGAATTTATTATCAACCATTCTAGTTTGTACATATAGATACAAAATCAAGACCAAAAGAAAAGAAGTGTTATTATAAATAAGATACTGAATACGAGTAGATAATAAGTATTTCAGATAGTCCTAAGAAAATAATTAAAATAATGGTTAAATAAGTTCTTCAGATAGTCAGAAAGAAAAAGAATACTCTAGAAGAATTGATTTCTTATAAAAAGGAATTTCTAGTAGAGGTATTTTGAAAGATATGAAGTACATTTATTTTATTTTATTTTTTTTCAATTTTATGTAGTATGCTTATATAGTTTTAAATATTCCTTTTTTCTTTTATTTTTTTCTTTTCCTTTTGTAGTTTCATAAAATCAGTTCTTTAAAAGATAATAAATACAATAATTGAAATTGTATTATTTAATTGCTGAATTATTGCCGAATTTGACAAAAATTAATAATAAAAAGATTGATGAATTATTTATGATTGCTGCCACTTAGCATTAAAAATATTGACAAAAAATCAGCAAAAATTATTAGCTTATTGTGAAAAAAAATTTGGCATAAAATCCAGCAATATTGTGGTAAAAAAAAATTTTACATACTATGGCAAAAAAATTTTTACATATTGTGACCAAAAATTCAACAAAAAAATTGATACTGTAACAAAAAATTTGGCAAAAAAATTGATACTGTAACAAAAAATTCAGTAAAAAAATTAATACTGTGGCAAAAAATTTAGCAAAAAAATTGATATTGTGGCAAAAATTTAACAAAAAAATTACTGTGGAAAAAAATTTGGCAAAAAAAATTACTGTGGGAAAAAATTAGGCAAAAAAATTATTGCAGCAAAAAATTCAAATTTCATGAAATTTATTAAAAAATTAAAAATCAATTGATTAAATTATTTGTTATTTTCCTCTTCTTTCTCTTTCTCCTCCTTCTTCACTTTC
>CAJVPT010001896.1:0-19462 GCA_910592055.1 Acaulospora colombiana | reverse complement strand
ACAATTTTTAAAAGTAATTTGGTTATCAGACTGTTGTATACTCTAACCTGTATCAAAGATTTTTGATACTTTGGTGTAGTATCAGCGAATTTCTTCTCCTACCAAGGTCTTCCGATCATTAGACTTGCAAAACCTCAACAAGTGTATATTGATAGATATATAACCGGTGTACAGCTTACTTTTTTGTGTTAGACTTGTTTAAATAAGAATATCTTTTAAGATACTCTTGTATCTAGAATACAATTAGTTATCAAGAATTCCCTCATTTGCCCAATCTTTAAGATTATTTATCTAACTGGTAGATAAGATTCCATGTATAGCATAGCCCCTTACAACTAAACCAAAAGAATTGTTACAGGATTGTAGTTTGTTACTAAAAATGAGCTACTTGATATCGATTTACAATTCGGATAAAGCAGATAATTGCCTGGTTTATCTTGCTATATCCTTTATTTACTATGAAATAATGTTTATTTTTTTTTATAAGCTGGCGAAGTTATGCTATATAGTTTTTATTTAATCATTAATATCCTCTTATGTACACAAATTCAATTGTGAGAAAATATATTTATGATAGGAGAAAAAACTAATGACTCAGTATCTTACGAACCTTGCGACTTGCTTCAGTAACCTTTGTACTATAGTAAGACATCATTAAATACTTATTCAATGAATCAAAATGAACAAAAAAGAACATTCAGATGACCATCCCTTCATTGTAGCAGATAAACTCGCCAAACAATATACCACAAACAACAAAGTGGATACTCAAGGGCAACTTAATAATGCTATCCTCTGTATAAACATCATTACCTTTCACTACCGAAATTAAACTGAACTTACCTTACCTATCATAAAAGCCATCAAGAGCATATGACAAGTTCAGTTGACTTACAGTTGGATCACTCTCAATAGAAATAATGACCTCTTACAATAACAGGCAGCAGATATCAACTGGAAAGAATCAACACAGAAACTTCATCCCTTTAAGCTGTCAAGTGGAAACACAGACATCTGGGATCAATCACAAAGGAGCTTCGCAATGAAACTGTGAAATAAAGAACTTTCCATTATGGACAAGCTACACATCAGAAGGCCAGATCTATACAAATGCAATACTTGTTTTGCCTGCCCCCAAGTTAAAGATAACTCACACCCTTTCAAATGCTTCTCACACGAAATCAACATCAAAACAGTAACCTCAATACCATACATCAAAAAATAACTATAAGATTGGAGAAAACTATCAAATGTAACATCCGCCAGGAACTCACATCAGTCATTACACAAAACAATATATGGAACAGACTTATGTTAAGAGGGATTAGTAAAAATATCATCAAGACCATTAGCAAGTATATTAAAACTGATCGAATATCAGAAACCATCAAAAGCATCATAAATGGTGTCAGATTCTGGTCATATAACATATGGTTAAACAGGTGTGACTGTCTCCATCGATGGGAGAAACAATAAGACATTACCACAAATAGCAAGTGAAAGAAGCAAAAACAATAAACGAAGAATAGTAACAAAGTACAATATGACACCCCCAACTCGAAAGACCTATCGAATTAATCAATAATATCCTCAAGGGAACTCATAGTATTTATGAGATATATAAAGAACATGCTAACAGTGCCTAGGCACATTAGTCCTTATAAAGGACAATATGCTACAAGGGTTCGAAAGTTCAAGCCCCACCACCAATGGTGGTGGATGTCTCTGGACTAGTTAACAATTGGTTTTCTTGTAATCATATACAATAGACGTATGAGAAAAATGTCTATGCTATTGTTTGTATAGAATAAAGTAACATGTATTTGTATAAAACCTCAATAAAATGGGCTATGTTACATGTTTAATAAAAAAAAAAAAAGTTATATTAAGGAATATATTATAAATGTCACATACCTATATTATCTTAAAAATTTTATATAGTACTAATACAGCCTTGACTAGTTAACTTCCTTTATAATAGCAACAAGTTATGAGAAGATTTATTTCTATCAAACTAAATTTGGTTAACATAGGTAGTCTTAATATAAAATATATACAATATATATATTTTTACTTAATTCAATAAAATAAAGCTAAGCTAGTTTCCAAAAAAAAAAATTTTTTTTGAGTATAAGAATAGGTTTCCAAAATATTGTTTAATATTAATTGAAAGCTTATTATTTAATATTTCAAGGCAGAACTTTTGAACTTTTGATTCTCCTAGTCTGTATAATAGTTACAGTATATATTTTAGTAATTGTAAATAAATTGTCATGATTTGCAATTTTATTTGTTTAATTATGTATTTATTAAAATTGTATCTTGTTTTATTGAAAGGTTTTTATTTAATTGGATGTATTGCTCCAGTGAGTTTTCATGCAATTATTTTTATATGGACCTCAATATTTTAATTGATTTGTTATATAGTTATAACTATTGTAATGTCTTGTACTGTTGCTATCTAATTGATCTTTTTTTTTTTAATTTTATTTCTTTTTAAAGATTTTTTGTATCAATTTATCAATATTTTTATTATATTTGATTCCAGTGTAATTATTTACTTTAATAAAGTTAAGCTTGACTTTATTTTATTTGTACACGTACATTTATAATTTGAAGAAAATGTAAGTTTTTTTATATCTTCAGAATTGTTTAACTCCCTCTTGTATAGATTTTTGGATTCTGTTAATGGCTACTAGTAGTATAGTTTTGTTGTGTCTTTGAATACACATCCGGGTTAATAAGCATTTTACATAAATTAAAATATAATGCTTCGTAAAATTTATACAGTACGAAAGATACTCTTATCTGAATAAATAATGTTTACCTTACTAATTTAAAAATTTTGAAATATGCTTTATTTAAAAATGTAATTACTACCGGAACTCTTACATTTTAAAACTTATAATTTCGACAGTGAAAACTTAAGAGAATTTACATTGCAGTATTTAGTATAATATTATTTATGATTTATATTTTTATGTATGTAGATATTTATATTCACCAAACTGTAATTTTAATTACCGGGCGAGAAGGGTATTTAATAGCTTCGCCACAAAAAGACAGGATCAAACCATAACAACAAAACTGTGGAATATATTATTATTGCGCATTTGGAATTTTTTCGATCAATTGAAAGACCTCATATTCATCTACAGAGAATTTTGATTTTGATTTCGTTTTTCTTATCGGATTTTCATATTCACTCTTAAAACAATAGCTTTCAGTTATTTCCTTGAAATTATCACATAAAACTAAGTCGTATGCGCCAAAGCATGGCCCATATTTGACGGGTCCCTTATTGTGATTGTAAATAGCCCTGTTGAAATTTTTTACCCGACTCAGAATTAAATTTTGAATACCTTCATCTTGAAAAGAAAAGATAAAACTTTCTCTCGTTTTAGTATAACTAATGACTTGTTTTCTTTCCCATCCTATTGGGTTATACCCGCCAATTATCTCTTTTGTGCCATTCACTTTTGCAACTACCACTAAATTTTCTTCTCCTTCACATAACTTCCAAAAATCAGAAGCAGAAAATCCATCTCTACTACCACGTAAAATTAGTTTAAATTTATAAGGGCCTTCCGAAAGATATTGATAAGGAGTATTTCGTTTACTAACCCAGCGAATAATTTCTTTGGCTTGATCGTTTGAGATAATATAAGAATCAACAAGACATCGAGGAGATAAATACTTTGAAGAAATGGGCTTATCTGGAGCCATAAATCTTTTCATGATATCATCCCATATTAAAGGTTCAATTATTTGTTTATAAAGTTGAAGTTTTTCTAAAACATCGTAACCAGGAATATGGAAAAATCTAATCAACGGCAGACATTTATGAAGGATTATTTTTAACCTCTGGAAATCAGAAAGTGTCCATTGTTCTAGTTTCACGGGAAAATTTGTATTTTGAGCCTTTCCCCACTTAATAACGTAATCCCAAATCCTTGTTTCTTCAAGCTGCAGGTCGTCCCTTTTAAGAATAGAAACTAATGCGTTTTCTGGAAGGGTCTCAAAGTCTCTTGATTCAAAGACAATATCAGGGTGATTCGCGATCATTTTATCACAAAACTCCTGTATAACTCTTAAATTTTGATACTGAAAAACCTCTCTATGAACTCTAGTAAAATTTGATCTTAGCCATTGTGAATGATTATTGATAAAATAAGATTCAAGGTATCCAGCTAGTTCGGTAATCTTGAATTCATTGGCAGCCGCAAAAACATCAAAAAGAACAGATATATCCTCTTTTAAAACAAGAACACCCGAATAAAAATATCTATATAATGTGAATAGATGTTATTTAAGATTTGAATGACCTTTTTCATAAAATATGTTTATTTAAATCCTACCTTATAATAATATAAAGAACTTTCGACGAAAGGTTGGGTTTTTTAATAACCCTCATGTTTTCACTATTAGTGACCGATAACTCTTGGTAAAGGTGTGGACACCTAGCGTACAAGACAGAAGCATGAATTTCGTATGCATTTATCGAAGGAAGTTGCCCTACTTCAATAATAACATCGCATTCTTTGCCACTTTCAAGAAGTCTGGTAAAATCTTCCGATAAATTTATGTTAAACTGAACTATATTATTGGTTTTCTGAGTTTCTATATATTTTTGTGAAAAAATTTTGTAGTGTGATAGAATCACGTTATAGTCCTCTTTATTTTCTATCATTTTAACGAGGTTCTGTGAAAGCTTTTTAAGATTTGTGGCCATGAGGACGAGAATGATCTATTAAAAATGCCAATAAATCTTCGTATTTTTATTGCTGCTTTTTAATACCCTTAAGTATACATAAAATTATGAATAAATTATGTACCCACTACTTAATAATTTTCTATCAAGGTTAGTTCAATAATGGACAAAGAATTCAAAATATCAAAAAAAAAGTGTTTATTGATGGTGCATGTACGTATACTTTACATGCATTAGAATAATAGAGAATTCATAGGATATTATACTGTACAGTAGTACATAAGAAATTTTAAAACGCAATACGCATTTAAATCATTTAAGGAATCTACCAAAAAACATATTTTCGATTTAACTTTTTCTGATAATATGAGGTACTCTAATAAAATTTTAATATTTATTTTTAATTATTTTTAAGAAAAGGATGCTAGATAAAACAAACCTAACCACCTAAAATAATTGCAAATTGCTAAACCTCATAATCTCTGGTCATGATGGCGTAATAAACAATGTACCGAAACGTGAATTAATACGGATAAAGGTTAATATTTACGCACATACTTTCCGTTATACGTACAGAATTTGCGATCAGCTGCGCTTGCATAGCTAACGAAATAAGTGCCTTGTGGCAAATTTAATCACGTACGCAATGCAAATCTTTCCATTCGTTATTGTTTCTTGTTACGGATGTAAATATCTATATCAAATTCCTATCTTTCGCAAATGATTTTGGCATGCCTAAGAATGTAATACAAGGATTAAGGTTGATTTCCATTTACGAGAAAAATATGAACTCGTAAGTTAAAATAACATTTACTTTTATCTAACATACAAGCATCATACAGTAAGTGTATTTGGACAATCAAAAATTTTTATTATTTGTATAGCATTCCTGTTTAAAATGGTACTGATTTCTCAAGATTTCATGAAAATAAAAAAAAAAAAAAAGATTATAATGTAATATTAGTCCTCTTGGAAGTTTTACACGTGAATTCATTAAATCTCTCGATATGTATTCTATCCCAGAATTTTGCTAGACTTTTTGAAAATGGAAGAGAATACAGTAGCGGTCATACTGTAAGTATCTGAACCCCTGGCGTTACATAATATTACGTATATTGTTACAACCCCCAAAATTACAAGGCATAAAGTGTAACACGAAACTTGATCACTGGTACTTTTATAGGCTTTTTTAAGCGATCTAGATAATGAATGAATTTACACGCCACAAAAATGGAGCTTTCACTTGAGAAGCTTTATGAAATTGTTTTTTTGCACGAACATCCAGCTGGACCGAAGTGGGGTTATGAAAAAATAGCTAAACACATTCGTTGTAGTAAATCCTTAGCTGCTTATTGGGTCAAAAGGTATCATGAGGATCGGGATCTAAGCAACCAAAAAAGGTCAGGTCGGCCACGCATTACAACGGCCAAGCAAGATAGACGAATAAAAAAGATGGCAGAAATAGAACACAATATAACAAGTATTCAAATTAAAAAAAATTTGAAGAGAAAGGGTATTGAGATCAGCGAGAGTACCATAAAACGACGTCTTCGAGAAAATGGAGGTTCGTATACTAGCGAGATTTTCAAACTTTTGCTTGCCGAGAACCACCGGACAAACGATTACAATGGGCAAAAAAACATAAAAAATTTGATTGGAATAAGGTTGTTTTTACTGACGAAAGTATATTTTAACTATTCTTAGGAAAAAAAAAGGTCTAGCAATTCATTGGGCGAAAAAAAATATTTCGTTCTGTTAAGCATTCTCAGAAAGTCTACGTGTGGGGTGTTTTTCGGTTTCAGGGTTTGGTGAGCTGGTGTGCTTCAACGAAACATCAATGCTAATTTTATGTGTCATATCTATAAGCATGGTCTTCTGGCTTCCACTTCTAGGCTTTTTGGCAAGGATAATATCGATTGGTTCTTGCAGGAGGACAATGATCCCAAACACCGTTCGAAAATTGCGACAAATTGGAAGGCAGAAAATAATATCAAGGAGCTTCCCTGGCCTTCGATAGAAAACGTATGGAGGTTAATAAAAATTAAAATATCAAAAAAAAATATTCGTTCGGTTACACACTTAAAATCAGAACTTACCAAAGAGTGGAGACGTCTCTTACCCGAACTTGCTTTAAAATTGGTAGACATTATTAATCGTCGTGTAGATTCATTTATAAACTCAATGGCGACTATTACATTATATTAAATACTGTATCATATTTAGTAATGTATTTTTTTTTTATGACCGCTACTGTATGACGTGTAGTACAATTTACTTCGAGGAAATAATATAAAACGCACGCATCCATCTCGTAAGCTAGGCGCAAACATCTCCATCGAGAATTATCACTCAATAATATTATTCTAAACCTAATATTTTGTCAAAAACATTTGGTGTTTCATAAAGATTTTATTTTAATATCCTAGATTTTCAAATGGAATCACGATTAAAAAACGTTTAATTCTCACAATAGAACTTTTATTCCGAGTTTCTTGAATTAAAAGAATAACTTTAGTATATTTTCAGTCTCTAATGAATTTAATATCACCGACTTGATCATATACTTAGATTCTTACATGGTCGAACACCATTCCTACTGAATAAAGACAAATTTTACTAAAGCCTATAAAGAAATTATTAAATTTCTTCGGAAATTTTTCGACAATACTTTCGAAATTATCCTGATCCGAGTATTGAATCTAGAAACCTTGAAACCCTTCTAAAAAGTTCTCTAGTTGACATTCTCGAAAAGGACAAATTGCGGCTATAACAAAAATTAGGGATTATCTAATTCTGCGAGGAAAATTACAAGATCAAGGGGAGCTTTCGTCGAGAATAACGAAAAAATCCATTTGTGCCTGGATAAAAGTAAGTGGAAATATTTGAAGCTTCCATTTTAAACCAGATTAATGGTTAAATTCACATTTTCAAAGATTTAAAGCTAATTACAGCGACTCCCAAATAACTAATAATTTGATTACATTAAATCTTGCCATTACAAAATTTTCAGTATATACAATGCATAAAATGATGCTATTGATTTTTTTTTTTTTTAAATTACGATCATACCGTTATAACGTGTTTTGTTAAGATACTAATGAATATCCAATAATATGCATATTTTCACATGATGATTAACTCGTCTTTGTACATTATTAGTTGCGAAACTATCTATTTAAAAAATATAAAGAGGCCATTAAGTAGGTTCAGATTAAACAAAATTATGTCCCAACTAGGTACTCTAAGTCATATTTAGAAGATCAATATATTTGTTGCTATCAATTTTTTCCCAAAACAATTAATTGCTAAAGTAACTGGCAAAAAAGAAGGGGAACAATTCAAGACTTCTTCAAAATATTCTTAATTCATTTAATAATTTATTTTCAAAGAGATTTGCTTGATTGAAATATTCTATGGCTTTATAATATTTGAGAAACTTAATTATTCTGAAATAAAAAGACTTTTAAAAAAAACTCATTTTTCTACCGATATATAGATTTATTTATTACACTATGGATATCAGTACCATATTACAAAAGAATTGTTTGATAATGATAAAGAAAAACTTTATGTAATCAGAATAGAAGATTGAAAACCTTGGCCTTTGATAAATAAAGTCATTTTATTACTTAATAAGAGATAAAAATCAATTGTTTGCTTTAATTATTATTTATTTTTTAGTATTATAATTATTTTTTTTTAGAAAAAAATTACTTTATTGTAGAAAAATATCTTCAAAAAATTTTTTTTTCTTAATTACTAATGATATCTTAAAAAACAAATTATAAACAATATACTATAAGTTTGTTTATATTCAAAACACTAATATGGTTTATATTAAGAAATTATCTTTAATAAATATTATATTATCTAAAAATTTAAAATTAAACTGTAAAATTCCCTGTAAAAATATTAAAATAAAAGCTATAAAAGGGTAAAGATGGTCAAAAAAAGAAAAAATACACTTTTCATTATTTAATTTTTCTATAAAATTTGTTTTAAAAATATAGAAGCTTTTAAATATTTCATAATTAATTTTTTTAAAAAAAATTTTTGCTATTAATAATAAAAATATTACTTGCCTTTTTCTTAATTTTTAAAAGTCATAAATAAGAAAAAAATATAATAATAACTCTTGAAAATATTCTTCATATTGTTTTAAAAATAGTAGTAAAATTTAATTGGTCAAAATTTTAAAAATTTCTTTTTGTATATAAATAAAAATTAACAAAAAAAAGTTTATTTTTTAACATTATTTAATTATTAAAAAAAGATTTTTATAATCAAATAAAAATCTTTATATATCATATTATAAGTTTTTAAAAAAATTATATAAATTTTATAAATATATTTAAAATATATTATTTCTTATATACCTTTTTTTGCTTTAATAATTTTATAATTTTCTTAAATATTCTTTTATAAGTTTTTTATAAACTTTTTTAAATATTTATTTTAGATTTAAAGATATTAATTTTACTTTTAGATTATTATATATATATTGTTGAACTTAGATAAAAAATTATAATAGCTAAAATAATAGTTTAATTTTTATATTTTTAATTATTTTTGAACTTTATCTTGCCTTATTTTTAAAGCTATTATAAAATAAATAATATAATTTTTAAAATATATAATATATTTAGTAATTTAATAAATATTTTAATTTGTTTTTTAAATTTAAATAAACTGTTGACAAATTATGCAAATCAAAGAAAATAAATAACACTGACCAGAATTAAAACTCTTGGATTGATTAATCATGCAGAATTTTGAGGACATTTTCAAGAAACACAATTCAATACAAATGGTATACATGTAGAGCAATGAAAAAGAGCACATAGCAGAATCAACCAAATATAGTACTACCTACAAAGCACCTAACAATCAAAAGACTCATAGATAGTAGATTACTCTGACCTTCTGCACAAGAGTAACTACAGGATTATAACTGTTAGAATAGAGATATGGCAACTAGATTAACAAAAGATAAAGAAAATCCATATGCACAATCACATCTACAATTGATATAAAACAGATGACAAATAATAGAAGAAATTCAGCAATATGATAGAATAGGTGATATAAAGTAGAAACAAATTATAGCAAAATAATATAGACAATTAATGGCACAGCTTCAAGCAATTCATTCTACTAGCTGCAAATAAATATATAAGGAAACTAAAGTCCCAGAAAAGAGATAGAAATATAAAGAAGCCCCTAATAATATATAGAAAGATCATCAATATTCAGAGACTATCAAAATTTTGCAAAATATAAAAATATACAAAATAAGAAAACTGAGCAACTGATTAGAAAAAAACTTTTCAAAATTTAGGAAGCAACCATAAAGATACCAATTCCACTTGAAAGAAGTCTGTAGGAAATATATAACACAATACAAAATGATAGCTAAAATAATAATTAGATTCAAGCAGAACAAAGAGATACAACAATATATTGAAAAAAAATAATTATGGCTGTAGAACAACAAAAAAGTGATGATAAATAGTATTCTGCAGAGACCCAACAGATCCATAGTAATAGACAAACTCATAGTAAAAGAAGGAAAACACATAGAGATAATTATAGATCCAGAAGAAATAAAAAGGAAAGTCTCGGAACATTTTGCAACATAGATTCATTATAGAAGGATTATATCAGTAATTCGCTCCTTCAAATAGACAAGGCAATATGCATCAAAAGAGAAGATTCTAGACAGCTAATATGATAAATTGATAAAACAAGTTACTATACAAGAACTAAAAAAGGTAATAAAAAATTGAAACTTCAAGTCAGTGTCAGATTCAGATAATATACCATACCTAGCATATAAATATCTTACCAAAAGCATTAACCTGGCTAATAAATCTATTCAACAAAATTCTATCACAAGGAGAGACACCTAGAAAATGGAGCACAAGACAAATATACTCTATATCAAAATCCACAGACTGGAATAATAGGATCAACATTACTAAATCTATCACACTATTAATTATAGTATGATAAATTTTTACAAAAATTATCAGTGATCACCTTGCATGAATTTGCAAAAAAAATAATATCCTTAATGAACTAAACTAGGCAGCATTTTCTGGCAGTAGTATATATGTACCCATATGTATAATTAATCTTTACATAGAATAAGTATATAAAGATAAGAAAAAATTTTGGATCTTAAGCCAAGATATGTGGGAATAGACCATGAAATACATAAAAATATTATAGAAAGCAATATACATTATATAAGTACTTCTTAGGAAGAAGAAAATAAAGTTATTATTATATATGGTCTGAGCCCATATTATAAGATACTAGATGGTATTGACCAAGAAGACATGATTTCTCCTCTCCTGTGATACATATTCTATGATTCCCTTTTGGTAGAAATCGAATTATCAAGTATAGAATACAGATACTCAACCAAGCTTAAAAAGAATATTAATCAGCCATATAGAGAAAACTATCTTGACATCAAAGCCATATATATATGAATTATATGACATGATTGGTGGACAATCCAAAAGAGATGTAAACAATTTTAGATATAGTTATAGAATTTTATAATATTAATAACATCAATATCAATCTGTTAAAATCATAACTGATTATTATCAACAGATAGCTAAAAGATTTTGAACATAGTTTCACTCTCAAAGGAGGAACTATTAAAAATAACAGACCATGTATATCCATGAGAATGCTAGATATATAGCTAAACAGTTCAAGAAAAAAGAATTATCAAAAGTAATCCATTACTGAAAAAGTAAAGAAAACTTGCAAACTGATAGAATAAAAGGCCACTACAGATAAACAAATGAAGTACATCATAAACTATGTACTCATACCTAATATAGAATATCTTTTGAATAATATAATATTACTCGAAAACATATGCAACCTTCTAATAGAGAAAATTGTAACAAGATATAAATACAAATGTGATTTTGCCAAAATATTTTCTATATAATCATATAGAATATAATATTAATTATATTTGCAATAAACAAATGCAATTACAAGCAAGAAACTGGATAAAAAGAATGAAAAATGAGGGTATGCTAAGACAGATATCTAGAATGGGACTCTAAAATCTAAAGAATCTGTTTTAGTTAACCAATGCTATAACAATATATCTCACTTAGCCCTTTATTAAAGCAGGATAGAACTTAGATCACGACATTCTGTGAATCCTGAGAAAACATGACTTTCAGTTTCACCTCAACCTCAAGTTTACAATTCCTCAAAGAATAAAAAAAATAGATAATACAATCAAAGACACAATTCCAGAATTCATATACAATCAGTACAGACACATATTGCAAAGATGCAATATAATATTTATTGAACAAGTAATCAATTTCACAGGTATAAGAATGCTCCATTGAAAGGAATTGGGTGCCATAAACAAAGCAAAAAAGATAGACAATCCAAAATGGTATAAGAATCTCTTAGTAAGGCTCACAAGTATAGTCAGATTACAATATAGAATAGAAGATAAGATCTAAAACTATTGAACATTTAATCAAGGCAGATCATTGACAAAGACTGACATCTGCAGACCACAATGCGGGCCACACTCAAATAAGATGAAGCAGCTATAGACAAGAAAAAACATAATGATAGCCTTAATACAATAGTTTATATATATTTTATACGAATAGGAGAATAATCACTACTAGAAAGATACAAAGGATACAATCTAAATGAAAAAAATAATGCACTAGTAGAATCATGCATTTTAATAACCAAAAAGCAATACACAATCCAGATCCCAATAGAAACTTCAAGCATTTCAACCAAGGAAAACAAGAACTAAATTACAATTACACTCTGCTGTAGAATTTTTCCAAAGTCCACTATCAAAGAACTAAATGACCTGATTGAAATTTAATAGACAGAGGAATCTTGTATACAGTTTGACATCAACAACAACAATTGGGAAGCAATTGATTTCAGCAATATTTTTAACTTTAATAAAATAGAATTGGACATTCTAACTATGATACAAAGACAAGTAAGATATTACAGATCAGTTATAATATATACAAATAGATTAATATCAAGTCATAGAAACAGACTACATATAGGCTTCAGCTGGATTATTAAAGATGAAACAGAAATGGAACTCTTCTTTCAGGGATAGACCCAACTTCACTTTTCCTTAACTAGAACAGAAATAATAGATATAACAATAGCAATAAGTATACTTAACAAGAATACTATAGTAAATTTATATACAGACAGTTATACAGCAATAATGAATCTAATAGAAATTATGGATCACATAAGACTCAAGAAAACAAAGAAACACAATCAAGTAATAATCACTATCTTCAATTATATTATAAAATAGCAAGATCTACATATAATGTTACATAAAATGAAGATATATACTATAATTCTTCTTAACAAAGAAGTGGATAGGCTAGTCAGAATTAATTCTATCTCATAATACATAAAACCTAACCAGAAGATTATAAACATCAAAAACAATATCTAGGTTTACCCTTGATATAAATAGTCTGGGACACAATAACAATAGATATACTGAGAAAAAGTCTAATAAAACAAGTCAATAAGGCTATTAGACTAACCAAATGTAAATTGCTTAACAGAATATGAAATAGTTTTACTGATGTGGATTTTAGAAACATATATTGGCAGTACACATTTAATACTATACACCCATCTAAAATAAATGTATACAACATATCAGATTAGGATTATCATATATGCAAGTTTAACTTCAATCTCTGATATAAAGAATTCTCAATCCTACATAAACTACACAATAGATTCCCCTTATTCTACAAGGATAACAAATAAAATATAAGACATTTAAAATACAACATATCCTTTTATGTGTGGCAACAATATAAAAACATTAAAGAAAAACTTCTACAGGATTCTAATAAAAATGTTTCCTTATAAGTCAAGAAAAAATACAAGAAAAATTTCAAAAATATCATATATAGATGGATTCGACTAGATAATTTCAGGTTGTTTAGGCTTTTCATAAAAAGGGCAGTTCTGAAAAAAATATCAGAGACACTTGAGACAATCCTGAATACAGAAAGGTCAAGTTCAAGACCATTACAAATATAATAAAGAAATAGAAAGAACTTCTATATAATATATAGAAGCTAAGATTTAAAGAAATGCATGATTAGAATAAAATTAAAGATACATAGATATAAAATAAATGAAAAAAAAACAGAACAGGGAAGTACAAGAAGTAAGAGAATTTAATTATAATACAACAATCTTTTCTAGACCTGATCAATATAGTAAATAGATATATAAATAAATACATAAAATATCAAATAAATATTTTTTTTCTCTTATTCTTTTATATGACAACTAGTATGGCTCTAGTATATTAGTTTCTTTCTTCTGAGAAAAGAGTAATAGGCTACAAGGTAGCAAATAGCTTATCAGATTTTATTATTACTAAATATATATCTTTGTACTATAGTCCCTGCTACTTTTTATATATATAATTTGATAAAAATAATAAACCAAATTATACTAGTCAAAAAAAAAATTTTAATATTATAAAATATTGATTTTTATAAAATAGAATTAGATCATAAAATACTAAAATTTTTAATTCAATATTAATTAGTCTAGTCTTGTTATTAATAATTATATAACAATTATTTAAATATTAACATAATTTGTTTATTAATAAGTAAAAATAGTTTTTTACAATATTTAATATATAAATTTTCAAAAAACACTTATAATATATTTGTTAAAAAATAAAAAGGATTTAAAATATTATAAATTATTGTGAATCAATAGTGTAGTGATAATGCTCCCAGGTCATTAAGCACTGTTTCCAAGTTCAATACCATTGCAAGACAATATTACCTAAGTCTAGGTGATACAAAAAGATCACATCTGCTCCATGATAATGATCTAATCACTTCTAGCCAAGATCCTGTCTGATCACGTGATATCCAAAGATCACAAGATACTTCAGTCAGTTTTAGTACTAAAGTCACCTCATCACAAGACAGGTTCTTTCAAGCTCTTATAGATAGGTTGAAGATCAAAATACTGTAAAATCAAGGAAGCTAGTAGAGCCTAGACATGTTAGTTAGAAGAGGGTCTCTATCAAAAATCAACATCCATCCAAGACTTCATATGGTCACTTCATAGGCAGGCTATAATAGGTCATATAAAAAAAGTGCTCTGATAGGATGAGATGATATCTAAGGCTTCACGTGAATATTTTGTCAGCATACTGTAATAAGTATTGTAAAAAGAATATTCAGTAGGACAAGATATGAAGGAGGTCCTATTTTATAGACCCTGGGCCTATAGATATAAGGATCAGGAAAGAGTAATACAGATGTAGATAGTGGGTAGTAGGGCTTTTTTTAGCAACAAGTCATGGTATTATATAAGGTATTACAATCAGGTTTATGGATATAATAGTGGGATAGTCATAACTTGCTATGATTAACATAAGATTGATTATATAATTATCCTGTAATTATAAGCTAGACTAATATGTAAGGTCATCCTATCGACTTCAATAAACTGGACTTCATTATCCTTTCTAAATATATATATATATATATATTATAAACAAATAAATTAAATAACAAAAAGTTGTTATAATTAAATTTTTTATAGTTATTAATTTAAAATTTTAATATTTTTAATAAAAACTATTCTTATCTTCTTTTTTAATATTCTATTTTTATTTATAAAGTAATAACAAATATATTTAAAACAAAAAATTCTCAACTATAAAAATTTTCCTTTTTAGGCAAAAACATAAAATGTACTCATTTTATGCTATGAAGTAGTGTCCTCTAGCAATATAGCCTCTACAAGGCAACTGAGAAGCCTAACAAGGCAAACAATATCAGAATACAACATTAATAAACTCAGCAAAAACAACAGTAAGACCTTGAAAGCAAAAGTGACAATACCTGCCTTCCAACTCAAACACTCCCCCTTGGAACCAGGATAGCATCACCAAAAAGATACCAACAAACAAAGGGAAAGCAAGAGAGGACTTGAACACAGCCACACCAACAGGAGAAATGGAAGTTGAAGAAACATCAAGACTACAGAAGTTACAGAGAACAATTCAAACAGCAGAACACCCTCTTCTCTTACAGTCTACGAGTTAAAAAACAAGAATAATCAAGAGTCACACACCCAGGACAAGCTAACCACAATCACTAGTCAGACAGGATACCTTACAAAAATCAAGGAAATGAAAAAGAAAGAACACCTCCTCCTCAATCCCATCGGGAAAATAGAGAGACCCTCAGACTAGGGAAAACCTTCATCGACCTGGACCTGGTTCCCAGATAGACTGCTGAAGAAAAGATAAATTTCATCAGACAAAAAATGGTGCACCTCCCTTCTCTAAAATATATGAAATATGAATATTCAATTGGAAAACCACAAATAGTTACCATTTATAGCAATCAGAAGAAAGCACAAGCAGCATGCAATATAAATATTATAGATAATGAGAATGCCAGATTCAGGAAGATCACTCACTAGGCTCCCAAGATAGCAATTCCCACACCATCAGAGTGTAGGAGATCCCTCAACATTTTATCAAAACTGACCTAGCAGAATTCTTTGACAAACAAATCAATATTAACTACATCACCTTACAAAGAGTAAGACCCTGTCAAATAGCAAACATCACCTTTCCCAATATATCTGACTATATAGAAATCAGTCAGGACTGGGCCCTCACTAGAGACCTATACTCATGCAGAATCTTCCCTTTCTATGAAATACATGAAACCAAGGAACAGAGAGAACAATACAATATAACTTTAACTTTATTATCTCTAGACATAACGGTTGCAGACTTGGCAGTCATAATCACAAGCATGAAGGCAAAATCAGTCTATATCCCTCAGGATAACAACAACTAAGCCAAAAGATTTGCAATTCTCACCTTTCAATCTAAGGAAGACTTCATGAACATGAAATCAGTAGCCCCAGTGATCAAAAGAATCCAGACACAATAGATTAACTATAAAACTAAACTGTATCTAATCTGTGGTTCACCATAATATAACCGATGCACCTATCCAGACAAACCTGCACATCTCCCCCATAGACAACATATCAACAGGTTCAATAACCCATGGATTATATCTTAAAATCCACTAAAAACAAACCCATATCCTAATAACAACAGGACTTTTAGAACAGACAAAAATCTAAGGAGCTATACAAATATCTTGAAGTACGAACAAAGTCCTAACAATAATTAATTTGGTGAAGATATCTGGAAGGCTCTAACAACTATCCAGAGAGACATCAAAAACATGAAAAGGGATCACCAGGATCTGAGTGAGAGAGTGGATGCACTAGAACAAGAGTGTGCTGACAGGTACTTAGAAAGTATAAATGAACTTATAGAAAAACTAGAAAAACACACACTCGATGCTAATGAAGCACAAACAATCAAGATCAACACAAAACTTCAAGGGATTAGAGAAACATAGAGGCATATTAGCAACAGCTAAACAGAATGAGTACCACAATGAAAGAAGCAATCAACCTCTTCAAGCTTTACAATAGATAATCCCCCCAGGATACAATCTCACTCAATAATATGACAGACATTACTCAAAATTATCCTGAAGTGGGAAAAGTAGTAAAACAAATGATACAGCACCAAGCATCCAACCCCTCATGAATAGAAACATAAGACACAGATAAATACACAAACAAAAGCATCATATTACATAATAACAAAGTAATAAACAATTATTCAATATGGATAATCGCAATACATAATATAAGAGATATAATAGAAGAGAATAAACACAAACTATGAACAAAATTCTGCACAGAGAATAAATGGGAAATCATCATCACTATGGAAACCAATGGAGATATGAATTAGGCCAAACATTGGAAACAATAAGAATATCAACTCATAACTTTAGTGAACTCTACAAGAAAGATTGGACATAGATTATACATAGCAATTTATGAAGACATTGCAGAAAGAATTTATAAAAAAACAAGAGATAGAGGGTAGAACAATAGCAATAGACATGGCCTTTCCAGGCAAACACAAATTAAGAATAATAGGTGCATACCTACCACTGAGAAACAATGATAGGAAGATAAAGTCAGCAATAAAGGACATGATTCAAAAATAGATAACACAAGTAGAGAAAGAGGCATCACATATAGTGATAGTAGGTGATTTTAATGCTATATCAAACCCTTCTATCGACAAGCAATACAGCATGTGAAAGTCAAACAATTATCAACTAGAATCAGAACTATTGGAATGATTAATTATGAGAAACTTTGAAAACACCTTTAGAACACACAACCTAATACAAGTGATATATATGGAAAAACAGCAGAGGAGCAGCCAGTAGAATCGATCAAATCTGGTACCATCCATAAAGCACTTGACAAACAAGAGATTTCCACATAATGAACCATCTAGATTCCTTGCACAAAAGTGATCATGAAATCATGATCACAAGAATAGTGATGTGACAACTCGATAAGCAAAAAAAAACAAAAAATTCACAGGTACAACCACAGATACAATTGGCACAGAACAGATACCAAACAATGGGAAAACTTCAAGGAGGAAATTGAACTACAGATATAACAGGAAAATACTAAGGAACAAGGAAATATCGACACTCTATAGAACATTTTCAAACAATACATCCTGGAAGCAACAAACAGGCACATACCCAAGATAAAGTCTCAAAAAAGAAGTAGAAAGGTAGGAAAGGCCCCACAAAATAAATAGAAAGATTATAAGCATTCTGATATTATCAGAGATGCTGCAGAGATGTATTAACAACCAAACCCCCAAACTGAATACCTAATCGAAAAACAGTTAACCAAGATACAGGAACCCTTCCCAGAACTGGTAACAGAACTCAAAGAATGACAATAGAATTATTATCAAAGCTATCTGGCCCAATGGAAAAAAATATGCAGACAATACATAATATGATACAAAATAGCAGCAAGAATAATCAGCAAACACCAGAGAAACAAAGAGACATGGTGACACACAGAAAGAAGGCAACAGTGGCTGCAAGACAACAAAAAACAAATGATCAATAGTATTATAAAAAGGCCTAATAGATCCATAATAACTGACAAACTCATAGTAGAAGCAGATAATCAGATAGAGATCATTACAGAGCCAGAAAAAATAAAAAAGAAAGCTTCAGAGCACTTTGCAACATGGACCTGCCTAGGGAAAACTTAACCAGTAGACACTTCAACCTATAATCAAGGCAATATGCATCAAACAAGGAAATTAAAAAAAAATTGGTATAATGGACTCACAGAATATATCACAGTAGAAGAATTAAAAAAACAATAAAGGATAGAAGCTCAAAATCAGCACCGGAACCAAAAAACATTTCATACATAACTTATAAATATCTTGGAACAAAAACATTAGCATGGCTCATATGCTTCTATAACAAGATTCTCTTACAAGAGGAGATACCAAGAGAATGGAGCAAATAACATATATATCCAATATCCATACCAACAAAATAGTACAACAGAAGCAGAGTCTTTATTAAATTAAAAAAAAAAACTCTTTCCATTGATCCCCCCTTTTTTAAAAAATTTCCTTTTTTGGTAATTTTCTTGAAAAAAGTGAAATAGTTCAAACATACAAGGAAAACAACATATCCTTTGAATCAAGCTATCAAGCACTTTCAACACACATACAACAAGTTACCCAGAAAC
>CAJVPT010001895.1:0-19465 GCA_910592055.1 Acaulospora colombiana | reverse complement strand
TATAATTTTTATAATTTTTGACTGCATAATTAATTATTTAAAAATTGTCAAAGTTGAAATTTATAATAAAAACATAGCAAGTGGATTCAAACTTTTGAAAGCAACCATATCTATAAAGTTTTTTTCATCAAGGAAGTTAAATAGTAGGATTTTAGGTCACCATAATAATCTGAAGCTTGCTTTTAAGGAGAACCTTTTATCTTTTGATAAATTGTAGACTATATTAAAATTTCACATTACTATTGTGTGAAAGCCTTGTTTATGTTTTTTTTTAATAATATTAATTATTTTGTTTTGTATTATTTTGCATCTTAATTTGTCTAAAAGAATATACTGTAAATCTATATAATACAGATTTTCTTTCTTTTCATGAGTATATTGGTGACAATAATATATTCATCTTTTTTTTCGACTAATACAATCTTTTTTTTCAGATCTCTTCTGATTAAGAGACTGATTCCTATCCCAAATGGTATATATATGTTAGTACTATAAAAGTGTTTATAGTCTTTTTGATTGTTGAATGTATATTATACATTAACTTGTATCAGTTTTGTTTCATATAATTCCAATATTTTTATTTCTTGTTTTAATATCTCTTCAATCAGATTTTATTATTTTGTTTTATTTATAATTCTTCTAATATTATATATATCAATTTTAATTATCCTTTTATCTATTTCATTCTTTTTTTTAATTTTTCTAATAGTCTGTATTTATTATTGTTATTTAAAAAATTTTTCTATTCATCTTATAAAAATGTTGATATATAGTATCTATATTTGTAATTTTTTATAAGAAGACATTATGCTTTTGTTTCTCTTAATTGTTATCAAGAATTGATGTACTTTTAAAAATATTTGCTCCTTTATTACTGGGTCTTGATCTTCTGGAAACTATTTGTCTCTCTAAAGTATCTATTTTAATATATAGTCTTTTTATATTGACTAGAATACTCTTTAAAAAATCTTGTGTGCTTTCTATTTTAAGTCTTGTCTTATTTTTAGAAAATCTATATCTACTGTTTTGTTAATTTTTAATTGATTCTTTATTACTTTCTGTTGTAGAGTATTCTTTTCTTTTGTTTTTTTCTCATCTTATTATATTATTGTTTTACTGTTTGATTTGTCTCTAATTTTTGAAACTATGATAACTTGTCAAAATAAAAATAAAATTTGTTGATTCATTATCAGATTATAAGTTAAGTATTAATTTATTATCTATTTAAAGTATATACTTCTGAACTTAAACCTTGTATTCCTATTTTCATCTTTAGAATTCTATCTTTTTGATTTAGATATATATTTAATGCTCCATAAGAGGCAATGTTTCTATAAGAAAATATGTTGTTTATATATCTTATTTCTTTCTTTTTTTGTTTTAAAGCAAACTACTATAAAGTTATACTTCTTGAGTATATAGAGATTTTGGGATATATAATATATCATAGCTTGAGTATTATTTAATACTTTGACTATTAGACTGATATTAATTAAAAGAAATAATAATTTAACAAGACTCTTAAGTATTGATAAAATCTATATAATCAAAACTCTTTTCATTAATTCTCTAATCATACACAAAAAAGACATTTGCAAGAAAATTTTCTATTTCTAAGCTAATAAAGTCTTATCACTTTCCCTAAACCAAATTAAAGGAACTTCAAGAGCTATTAACTACCTTTCCTTCTTTTGCTTACTATCCTCTTCAAACAAAAACTTGACCTTTAGTGACTACAAAGGTCAAGAAACACCTTTCCTACCAATAGCAAGAAAGTTCTGAAAGAAAGAAGAACTAATGTGCTATTATCTCACATTATAGAAGAATACCACAGAAGTATCTATATGATAAGAGACAAATTTTCCACTCTTTTGTCACTTGTTGTCTTCTCATAATACTCATTCTTGATTTTTCTGAAAAATTTTGCCTATCACAGTTTGACCCTGAATTTTGAGTAGCACAAAGTTTCTTATATCATAATTGGACAGATAAAGCTCATATTAGTAAAAGAAGTAAACAAGTTCCTATTGATCACTTCACATGTCAAATACATTTCCTCAGCTCTATAAAAACCTGAGGTCCATTATAAGTTATTGTGCTTTGTACAGATGGATAAGGAACACTATCAACTCCTACATCTTTGGCTAAGTAAAAAAGAAAAAACATATCCTTTTTTCTTCTCTAGCAAAAAAGAAGAAGGAAGACTAGATTCAAAAGATACAGAATGAGGATGATGCCTTAAAAATCTATGCCTATTCTTTATTAGCATGAATATTGGAAGATCAGAGAGATCTTAAGATCATTCCCACCTAATCAACAACACCAATATATAGTCGAATGACTTCTGTTAGCTGAAAAATACATCACAATAGAATATTAGACAATGGTTCAATCTCTATAGATAGTAGTACTTTGAGGAAAACAGTATAATATTTATCAAGTTCAACAAGGCACACGCTAGAAGTATCAAGATTATCCTTTCTAGGCTAGAGTTATCACAATGATAAAGAAAGATAGATTGTTGGATAATAAGTTTCTAACTATCCCAGTGTCCATTCACTTCCCCTATATCCTAGAGTTTTTCAAAACTCCTGATTTATTATTACCCAATAGAACATAAATAGAAGATCATATACTGGATAGGGTATAGAAGGAAAAGATAATAACTAGTAGACAAGAATCACAACATAAAGATACTGAAAGCAGTAAAGGAACAGGTACTGTGCCCTGAACCAATAAAGCCCTTGAAGAGTAACCAGTCCACAATATCAATATGGTAGTAGTAGCGTATCTCCAAGTCATCCATAACCAAACCATTTCCCTTCTTCCTTCCGTTACCTTTTTTGTAATCAAAATCTTCATCCTTGTTTAAATTTATATAGTCTTAGTTTTTTTTTTCTCCTCTAAATAGAGATAGCAAAGTAGAGTAATGAATACAATCCTTCTTACTCCTTTTTGAATTAGGTTAGATAAATTAAATTTGATACACATAGCAGCTCACCTTTAAAATTTTATATCATCCTAATGATTCTTTTATTAGATCTCTGTCTAGAAATGGCTCATTCATAAGATGATTTTTAAATCTATCATTAGTTTACTAATATATTACTATTTTCTTCTGATCGAATATATCTATATAGTAAAACTTGCTAATATAAACTTGATCAAGCCAGCTTAAAAAAAAAAAAAAAAAAAAAAAAAAATTGATAAAATCTATATATCTAAAGTAATTTATTGATAAATTTTAATAAAAGAAAAAATTCATAAATCATTTTGAAGTATTTAAAATTTATAATATATAATAGAGAATTACAAAAGTTTTATAACTAAATTATTTTTAAAAATTGTTTTAAAAAAAATTAAGATAATATTATAAGTATTTATTTATTATGCTAGTTCATATATATCTTGTAATATATTTATTATATAATTATATTATATATAAAAATAGGTTTCTAAAGTATTTAATATATAAATTTTATAAATTACTTATATTCTTTTTTGAAAAACAAAATTTATAACTCTTTACTTTAATAAAAATAAAATTTAGAAATTTTATAAATCAAAAATTTAATAATAAAGAACTATTCTAATTAATTTCTTTACAGTTATTAATTTAAAATTTTTAATGTTTTTTAATTGAAGATATTTGACTTTTGTTTGTTTTTTTTTTTTAAGACCTATTTTTAATTATATGTAAATACTATATTTCATAACAAATAAAGAGTATAAGATAATAAAGTTTTTATAAATAAAAGTTAACATCTGAATGTTTCCCTTAAGATATTCTAATTTGATACTTGCTTAAATAAAAGATCAATTAAATTAACACATCTAATATTCCAAGTAGTGACAAAGAAGATTTCTTTTAAGGTTCAAGTAAAGCAAGAAAAATATTTCAATCAGATAGTTTTTTTGAAAAGATAATAACTTGTTTTTTTAACTTTTTCGATAGGACCTTGAATTATCTTTTCTTTTCAATTATTGATTTTTTTTTCTTTTTTAACTTAGCAATTCATAATTATTGAACAATTTATAATGACAAACTGTTAATAATAAATCTAGAAAATAGAAGTATATATCAATTCTTTAGAAAAATAAAATATTGTTTTTTAGATCAGATTTAAAATATTTTGATGCAATAATGAATTAGTTATTATATAAAAAATCTATAATATTGTAAATAGTTATAAACTTCTTAATAAAAATTAAGTTATATAATATAATTGCAAGTTAAAAAAAAATTTTTTTTATAAATTTGCTATTTGAAATTATTAATAATATTATAACAAGTGTCATAATTAGTTAATATAATTACTAAAATCAGTTTTTCTTTATTGTTTTTTTTTTATTTGATTTATAATGCCTTTATTTAAATATATTTTTTTTTAATTAATCAAGAATCTAATTTTAATAAAAGACTATTTAAAAATTTAAATTAAAAAGTTTACTTTATAAAAATTTATTTTAAAAATAAAAGAAACTTTTAATATTTTATAATTAGATTTTTTTTCTTTTAAAACTTTTTTGTTATTGATAAAAAAAAAAAAAAACATTATTTAACTTTTCTTAATTATTAATTAATATTTAATATCAAAAAAAATGAAACACTCGTCTTAAAATAGTAATCTATGTGGGCAAAACTCAAGCGCGCATTCAATGCCAACCGTATTATCATCATTCAAAGGTTTTTTTTTTCCAAATACGTGAATGATATATACATGTCAGGTTATTAAATGTCCGGTGTGGTAAACTCTATTTAAAGTTTTGCTTTCAAATATAGTATAAACTACGTAATCCTTGCCGTGTGACAAAAGTTTGTTGGAGTGAGAAATGAAATTTAAACTCGCTTCAATTCATCTGTAGATTGTTAATTTAAGATTAAACTGAAGTTTATTTAAAAATTGTTTATATTGCATGAGATCTACATCCACCACAACATCTTGAGCCTCAAGAAATGAGTCGTTTACGTTTTAAAAAAGATAACCAGAAATATACAACCAAATTGTGTCCTTGAATGAGAATTCCGATGGTTTATAAAAATACCCGGCTTTAAATCTGTTATATACATGCAATTTGAAAAGTGACATGAAATATGTTGAATAACCGGGTTACAAATCAAATAGAAAAATCATAAATGGCAATCATTTAGAAAGGTAAAGGAAAAAAAAATGAATTGAAAGTGCCGCAGGTGATAGGTTTGAGTTTTTCAGCTTTCCAGCCGACAAAGGGAAAATAATACACGGGGTTCACATATAGCTCGGTAAATATACAATGAACTACAGACGCACAAATAAACCTTCAATTAGTGTCGTCAAAGATTAATCGTTATCATTTCGGACTAATAAACAAATTACACTCGTTCAGTTTCCTAGCATATAAGCGCCAACTCCGATACTAACAACACCAGCGACCATGCCAACCACTGTGGATGCAATGAGTTCCCATCTTCTGCGTTTGTTAGCACGCATCTCTAAAACTGCTAATTTCTCATTAAGTTCGTTTACTTGTTGCAGGCATTCTTCGTAATCAAGTTCCTCGTATTTACGTTTACGGGAGATGACGGAAACCGTCGAGTTCGTTGTTTCAGTCACATTAGAGGGACCCTCCCCATTGTTCACCGTACTTTCATTATTAATTTTTTCGTTTATTTTTTCGTCCTTATGTGATTCTTTGGAATGTTTTGTTTCACGAGACATTTGTGTCGACGGTTTTTCCTTAATAGAGACTGCCGTATTTTTTATGGTCACAAGATTTACCGTGGTTTCTTCTAAAGGACAAGCGTCCGGAGTGATTGCTGGAGTAACAAGTTTATGATCGTCGGCGAATTTGTGAAAATCATCTGTGGGAACAACCTCGTCTTTCACAACGGGTATATCAAACTTGGCGACATTCCTTTCCGATGTCACTGACCGTCTTTCCTGTTTCACTGCAACTATCTGAGGTTTTGGTTTGATTGGCGCAATGGCCGCAGTTGTGGTTGCAGCTGATGCCGAAGTATCAACTGATTGTTGGATATATTCGTTAGAAAGACATTCAGAACGCTATACTTAAACTGTTGAACAGTGGATTACCTTCTTCTGACTGTCTCGTTTCACGCATATTTGATGAGGCCGAACTTTTTTGACCGGAGACACCAGAACTAACGCCCGATGGAACAGCACGAGATTCGCTTATCTTGGTAGACTTATGTTCTTTTTGAACCTCGGCAGATTTTTCAACTTTGCTGAAGTGGTAAATTTTTTCGAAAACAAAAAAATAATCAGGCTTTATTCTTTATCTTATTTTTATTTTTACCTTTAATTTTCCTTTTCATGAAATGATATAATATCTTACTTTTGCATAGACGCAGCAGAAACAAAGCCATCAGCAGGGACCTCCGTTGAAAGATCTTTCGCTATGCATGCTGACGTCGTGGTGGGAACTTTTTCCTCTGATCTTTCTGATTTGTGGTTTGCACTGTTTGTCGATTCACTCGGTAATTCATAGTTTTGTATGTTATTAGAAGAAATTGGTATTGGTGGAACCTCTTTCTTTTCTTTTGGGTAGAACACGTAAGCGGACAAATGCTTATATAAGCCTAAAAAAAAAAAAAAAACAACAAAACTTGATTAAATATTCAAGGTCATAAATTGGTAAAAAATTTTTAAATTATAGGGAGGTTCTCACTTTGGTTGCGCCGAACACTGTGTCCAAAGGTAATTACATCTCCATGTTTCAACTCTTTCCATTCGCTATCTTTAGAACCGTCTCCTAGGCGTACATCGTTAACAAAAGTACCATGTGTGCTTTTTGTATCCTTAATTAAAATCTAAGATTGAAATATATCAAAATTAATTTAAACCATATGGTTGAATGGAAGAAATGAGAGTAAGAAGTTACCTTTCCATTTGACTCCTTAAGCATTGCGTGTTCTCTCGACATCACATCGCAAATAAAAACACCATTCTCTGCCTTTGCTTCTTTTTGGTTTCGACTTCCGCTGACCCTACCTACCTTAATTTCTTGTTCGGGCGCGAATGTCAAATGTTTCGGGCTAAATACGATTGAATCAGTAAGAGGGAATAGATTGACGGCAACAGTTCTCGAAGCGGCAGCCGGGGATTCAGAGCCGGAGCAAGATCGTGTTCTAGGTGACGGGAGGGTGGCGTCTGATTTTGTTGGTGTCCAATCCATCGGTTCAGTGTTTTGTACGGATTTTTCATTGCGCTGAACATTATTAATTCGTATACCTCTTTCAGCCGCATTTTCGTTATTAATTTCCTATGCAATTTCACCAGTATTATTGTAGTTATTGGCAGTATTACGGGAACCATTATTTAACAGCGAGTCGAAAAATTCCATCAATATAACGGTCAATGTAAGAGAAGAAGCATGAATTTTTCATAAAAAAGTTACCGTGGTAATTTTCGCGAAGTCTGTCTCCGTTCTCGGATCGGACACCGACTCGAGCAAACTTTCAATACGAGAAGGACCGTAACTGAATGGCTTTCTCTCGTCAACGTGATCGTCAGTCATGATATGTTCTTTAATAGGTGATATGCCCGAAACGACAGACATTTAATTTTCTATCCAAAGTTTTCAAAGTGAAAAATCCAAGGTGGTATGTCTTATATTAAGAGGCGAGGAACGAACTCGTTAGATTTTTTGCCTTTCGATTATCTCTTGCTTGCTATTTGGAATATCGCGTCAAGTGCTTCCCACCTTTAAGTAAGCATACAAGGTAAACTATTCCTCCGACTTTAAGACCTCAAACCAAAAATGACGGTGGTTGCGTCGTTTTGAAATTATTTTCTCGAAAGCAAAGCAACCTTATTATCCAACAATTCAGGTGCACTTCCAATCATAAATAAACTGCGCCGTTTGCACTGATTTGAGTAAGGGCAGGACAAATCAGAAATGATAATTCGGTGGCTTAGCCCGGAGTTATACGCTTATTCTCCGAAACTTTTCAATCGTAGATCTCTAATGCCCTAAAATTCTTCCCAGAATTCAACCAGATGACAAATTTTTATGACACTTTACTGCTGCCTCACCTACCCATTCAATATTATAACTTTACGAAGTTTTTTAAAATGTACGCTTAAAACCAGCAGATGATATCTTGCATTTCCATTGACATTGAATTACTTATCATATATCGATGTTTCTGTATTATGAGCACGAAGAAAAACGTTCTTTGCACATCTGAATGAAACTACACGGAATAATGTGTATGATACTATTAAATAATAAGCACATTCTAACTTGTAATATTACCATATTTAGATACACTGAACCAGTATACTGGGAATGTTGCAAATTATAATTGATTGATTAATTTTATAAAGAAACTGCATGTGTTGAAATAGGAAATTGCAGCTTTTTTATTATTCCAAATCTTTTTCATTTCTTTTTGAGAGTTCTCTGCTTTTCCGCATGCTCGACTATCTTCTTGTCGATAGACATTCCCTAAACAATAACTCACGGTATTAGTTATTAGCGCTAGCATTAAATCATTTTGCCAAAAACACAAAGTTACCTTCCGTTTCCTCACACTTTCTATATACTTCTTGGCGAGGTTCTCTCTGTCTGCTTTTTCTCCCAAATCTTCAAGTTCCTCTTCAGTTGTTGGAACCCAGAATGGATCTTCATTCAACATCTCAAATCTAATTAAAAGAGTGTTTATTGAGACAAAAGAAAAAAAAATATTATGGTTTAATTTATTTGCTCGCTTTACATACCCACTAAAGATTAATTGGGGACTAGCCGCACCAGAAGTACGTTTCCTGATCTCTGTTACAAAATTGAATTTAGTGGAGATACAAGTTAAAAGATGGAAATAGAAATAAATTAATTATTTTCCGACCTTCAGCGAACCCGAAGCTTTCGACTACAGGTAAGCGCGCGCAAATTTGGAAAAACGATGTTCCCTCCTTCACCTCTTCGGAGATGATGTGTCCACGACGTCTGGATATCACGCCGTAAACACGACCCAGAGCTTCAGCTAATTTAGAGTAAATGGTTTGAGACCGAGTTCTGAAGAAATACTCAATTTTAATTGATTGATCAATTCATTCGTTCTTAACTGGTCACTTGGATATCACAAGAGTACATGGCAAGCATTATTCTCGGTGACCACTCCAAAAAACTTTGACAGCAGGCATCTCTAACCGTCGTGATAATTTGACCGCTTAACTTCGAGCGTACTGAAAAATATCGAAAACTATTTAGTTGATAAAGGTGTTTCAATATGTACATCCTTATTCATGGTAGAACAAGATATTATATACTTTCAGAGATATCAACACTCTCGGCATTAACAGGCACTTTGAAATCTTCCAAAAAGTATGCAACACCCATTAGCGGTTCAGCGCAGAGGGGACCTGCCTTTGTGGCAAGCTGAAACCCTGTGTGGATGGCTTCTTCAAAATCGCGAATTGTCAATTCCAATGATTTTTCACTTACTTCCTTTGAAGTCTCATTTTCAAAAGTTTTTAGGGAATTCACATTTTTCCGCCATCTGTTAACACATTATTAAGTAAATAAAAGTTGAAATTATAAACAAACAATCCATCTTGTTTTACTATGTCATCTCACACAATAGTCAAGGATACGATTTCCGTGAATAGTTGGGAACTCGATTTATCAATATATTTGGACCTTCGCGTTTTGGTCCAAATGCCCAAATACTATAAAAAGCGGAAGTGATGTTATTCCCAAACATTCTATCGAAGAATGCGCCAGAAAATCTTACTTGTCGATCGAGTTTTTCCAAATTTCTTTGTCTGCGGATTTTTCAAACTCAGATTCAAGATCATTGAAGAATTTTTCAATATTTGATGCACGTTCATTTTTATTGATCACTTCTTTAGAAACATCCTCGTATTCTTCTGTTGATTGCGAGTCATTTCTACCTCTTTGGCGTTCGTCAAGCATGTTTTTTATGGTTATTGTGTGTTGATTGAGGAAAGCCGTAACATTAGGAGGTAATGGCACAGCACGTATTTTAATATTGCAGTATTTATTAGGCGTAGAAAGGATGACAACACCACGTTGCACATTTGCATCTTTATTTTGCTGAGTATCTGTAATTACAAAAAAATTTTTATCAAAAGGTCGTAATGTAAATTCAAACCGTAATTAATAAAGAATACGAAATAAATTACCCGACACTGGAACTATCGTTTCTCTAAATGGCACGATTGGTGGAGATACCTGGATCTCGATTTTTGCGAATCGTTCTCTTAAATCCAGTAGGCATCTCTTAAATTTGAAATGAAATTAAGTAGACTCAAAAGCGGTGCAAATTTGCTCAGAAAATTTCAGCTTTCTTACTTCAAGATGCACTTCGCCAGCAGTCAAAATGACATGCTCACCCGTTTCCTGCACAAGAACTTCTATACAAGGATCAGCCTGATTAAGCAAGCGTAAACCTTCAATAAGCTTATTAACCTCGGCTATAGAAAGAAGATTAAATATTATTGTTAAAGCGAAAACAAAAACTTTGTTGCAGATGATTCGGAGAAATTACATGGATCTTTCGGCTCAAGAGCAACCCTAACAATCGGAGGAGACTGGAAAAGAATGCAATACAGATCAGGTTATTTCATTGTAAGGGAATCGACAAAGTTACAGTAACGTCATTAACCTCGGAAGCAACACCGGCAAGGCCATAGCATTCTTTCGTGCTGCTAAGAGTACCATTCTTCAGCATGTGGCCTTCTAACCCACTAACACCGAAGACATTACCCGCAGGCACTTCCTTAAGGAGTTCCAACTCTCTTCCCATCATCAAGTATAGGTTCTCAATAACGACCTCGGTGCAGTGTTGTTCTGGAAAGGCGGGATCATATCTGGGCCCCAGGGCATAAAGTTTCTGTCCAACACGAATAGTGCCAGAATAAAGACGCGCGAATCCAATAAAGGTTTCCCTAGGAAATGATAAATCAGGCGTATCGTTTTCCTCTATTTCCACGTGAGAACTATCCGATGATTCTTTAAGCCTTTCGGGAATTTCATTATATTCCGTGCTAGAAGTGGATGATGCTTCCGACAAAGAGTTCTTTTGTAGCGCTTCCCTTTTGATCCTTCCCTTCTCCCTTAACTCCTCGGCGGTTAATTGCGTTCGCTTGTTTTCTGGTAGCACATCCGAAGGTACAGCAAACATTTTTGAAACATATGCGACGACTGGTACTGATTCGCTGGGATCACAATTGCACATTCCACGCTCCGTCTCACTCATTTCTTTGGGAAGGTTTTTCGTGTGACTACGTAACATCCGTGGAATTCGTACCGGCTGTGCAGCGACTGGTGAAGGAAGCTGATCGATCACAGCGGGTGTGAATGGTTAAGAATAGTTAAAAGTTCAAGAATTTTTGGATTGTAAAGTGAGTCAATTGATCATAAAGGATATGCAAAATAGCCATTGACAAAGGTAGCCACTGATTGAAAATAGATGTCAGCAAAGCTCGAGTGTCCTTAGATCTCATATCCCGGGCTAGTATTTTCAAATCGAGAGTTTTGACAATTTTTTCAATCTTTTCCCTATTACTGAATCATATAATCGGTAGATCAAGAATTTGCATGGAAGGAACAAATGCGACATGCATCAGGGAACACATGCATACTTATTTATAATAACAGCATCATAGACTGCCCATATATTGTCCAGAACGAACTGAACAAACATCGGCTTTAACTGACGTCCTTTGAGATGCTTGTGTTGCAAGAGTCGTTTTGTTTTTGGCTCGAGATAATAATCACCCCAAAGAAATTTACGTAGCAAGTTCTCTTTGATGCCCAACTTCGCTGAAATTATTTGAGCAAATTGTTCGACTCTGTCACCCAGATCGGATACCACTGTAAACAATGACTTTGTTTGAAGAACAGGTTGCTTTCATAAATATAATAGTAATCTTGTCTAATCATTTACCTAAATGCCCACCCATCAAGGGCACTCGCAAAAACAACATTTCCAGTCTCAGGAGTAAAATATATATTTGAGTCGTCGCGTTCCTCAAAATCTATTTCGCCAGATCCTAACTCAACATCTGAATGACCCTCCTCTTGGTTCGCTAGCCTCTCCTGTTTCCAAATGTATTAGATTCGCTTTTTTAGTTTTTTATCCAACAAAGCATATTTTCCGGTACAAATATCGCACCTTCTCACTATCGTGTCTTCTCGTTTCTTTTTCCACTACATCATCAGCAAAAAAGGTTCCCATAACTGCATTCACCTGTTCAAGAATTCTATTGATATGAACTTGGGCTTCCTGAGGCGTTAATTTTAACTCAGTTATAAGCCGATCTATTTTGTTAAGAACAAGTATCGGTCGGACATTTTCCACCCATACTTGGCGAAGCACTGTGTATGTCTATAATAAGTTTTTAAATTTAGATCGGGTAAGGATTTTTAAAAATTTAAATACATTCGATTTATCTTACCTGTGTACATACACCCTCAACAACGTCGACCAAGATCAATGCGCCATCACATAGCCTAGATGCTGTTGATACCTCGCTTGCGAAATCGACATGACCGGGGGCATCAATTAGATTTATTAAGTACTCATCGGCGCTTTCTTAATTTTTTAAGGTTAGTTGAGTGAATAAATAAATACATATATGTCTTCACACTTAATCAAGCCAACCTTCTTTCTCGGTTTTCCGTATAATTCGAAAGTATAACGAAATACTACTTGCTTCCATGGTTATTCCTCGTTCTTGCTCGTCCTTTCTGCTATCTAAGTACCTTACTTTTCCCGCGAGTTTAGACGAAATAATTCCGTTTGAAGCCAACAATGAATCAGAAAGTGTAGTCTTCCCATGATCTACGTGTGCTAAAATGCAAATATTTCGGATGCGCTCCGTCTGGGATTGTAATTTTACAAGTTGCGCAGTAGTAACTAACGGCATATTTGTAACTATGCAAAAGTAGTCAAAATTTTTTACTTTATATAATATTGGATAGTGTCACGTGCCAATTAGACTATAATAGCTTTGTCAAATTAATTATAGGTGCTTTCCAGTCACTTTATTCTATTTATAAAAAAAAAAATTTTTTTTGATATTTTTAATAAAACATAGAATTTACTTTAGATTAAATATACTTAACTAATATTAGATAACTAATACTTATTTAAAAACATTATTCTATAAGGCACATACTGCATATGATTGGTATAAATAGATATAGAACATAAAATCTCTTATGTCAATAGCTATTCAAAAAGAATTTATTCAACTATAGTAAAGATTATAAAATATTGCATCTATTTTTAGAGATATAGTCATTTACCTCTGGTTGTCAGATAGGTTTCTTTTATCTTTATCGAATAGATAAAAATTTAAAGATTGAATATTGATTTTTTTTATTTATTTCTTAATTCAACTTTTAGAATATAGAAAATAGAGTATATACTGCATTGCTATTAAGTAATAAATATTAAAGAAAATAGTTTGTAAATTGATCTACTGGTATTATTAAATATGCTATTATTTTCAACTCCTTTTCATTTTAAATAAGATTGAATCTATTTTTTTTTTCTTAAAATTTTTCAAGAAATTAATTCAATAATTTATTCTAAAGAAACTTTTCTTCTTATTAAGCATTAGTATCTAACTTTCATATATGATTCCCATTGATGTTTTGAGAATCTGCAAAGAGATACAAGTTGATTATTAAAGACAATAACTAAGATTTTTGTATTTTTCAAAAATTTAAATAAAGATATCTGAAATATAATTAATATTATATAAGAATTTATTTAATTATTATTTCAAAAATAACAAATATTAAATTTAGAAAATGTAATATTGTTTATTTCTTAATTATTCAACAATTGTTTTATTCATTTACCTATCTATTTTATTTATTTACCCATTAATTTATCTACATATTCCTTCATCTATTTATTTATCCTTTTATTTACTTATCTATTTGCTTATTCATCTATTTATCTATTCTTATCCATCAATCTATTCATCTATTTGTTTATCTATTCATTTATTTATTCATTTACTTATCTACCTATTTACTTGCCTATTTATTTATCTACTCATCCACTTACCATTTGTTTATCTACTATTTATTTACTTACTCACTTACATTTATTTATTCACTCATCCATTTACTTACTCACTGGTCTCTATTTATTTACTTATCTATTTAAATAAAAATCTATTTCATATAAAGTAATATAATTAATTTACTTATCTTTCAATTTACTTAATAAATATCAATATGTAAGTAAAAATTTACTATCTATAAATTTGATATTAATATAGTTAATCTACTTTTGAATTTATTCAAAATTGAGTTTTTTTAACATAAATCAAATCCAGTTTATGCTATTTTTTTAGTACAAGTCAAATTTAATTTAATTATTTTTAAATAAATTTGTGAAGAATAGAATATAGTTCATGAAATGTAGAGTAGTAAGACATAACATAAGTTTGCAAAATGCAGGTGTGAAGGAAGATAAATTTGTGAGTATAAATTTATGGATTATAAGGTGAATAGATTTATAAAGTATAGAGATTTGTAAATTATAAGATGGATGGGTTCATAAAATATTAAGTAGATAAGTTTATAAATCACAAGATAAGTGGTTTCATAATAGATTATTATTTGAAAATATAAGATCTGTAACTAATCAAAAGGCAAATACTAATATAAATATTTTAATGTATATATTTATAAATAAAAGATTTATATATTTAGAATATCTGAAAAAACTAAAAGATCTTTTTATAAGAAGAATACTTTAAAGAGTATTTTATAGTAATTTGGACTAGTGTAATAAATAAATAAATAAATATACATATATATATTTTAAAATACATATTCAGATCAACACTATAATATTAAATATTTTTTATAAAAAAACTCTTTTCACTGATCCTCTTTTTTCAAAAAAATTTTTTTTTTAGTAATTTTCTTGGAAAAAGTGAACCAGTCTAAATACATAAGAAAGAAGTACAAAATCTTAGACTAAGCTATTAAACACTTACAATATACTCAAATATACTGTATACATTAAACTATCTGGAAATACCAAGAATAGAAATATACACTGTTTCATTACCTTTTTACTTCTTTTTTTTAAATTTTTTAGGAGAAAGAAAGAAAAGCTGAAAACTGATTTACAATCAGAAAAAGAGAGCCAATATCAATTTCACATAGCTTATAGCCAGGCCAGTACAGGTTAATACCTTTCTCGACACTATAAAGAATTCAAAAAGCAACTAAGCCCACTCAATGAATCAAGTTGCTCTAGTTACATTAAGGCCCAGAAGGATATCAAAGCTCTTTAAAGACAAAACAGTCTTAACATATATACCCATCAAAATAATATACCTATCCCAAATCTCATTACGTAAATACAAATTGTAAAGACAAGACAGAAAACAAGCATGTACATATACACTTTGTTGTCCAAACTAGTTGATCAACTTTCTATACAAATATGGCAACAACTTTCAAATTAGGATAGGATTACCAATATAAACAAATAAACAATCAAAACAACACAATAAGATTTTCTGTATTACCTAAATATATACATATAAACAATAACAATATAAAAAGTTTATCCATAGTCTAAATTTAGAATATTGATAAATATAAACAAAAAAAACACATAAAATATTTGACAACTGTCACATGACAAAATAGAATACATATTCAATACCCATAATATTGATACTATAAATATGGATAAAGTTGACCAATCTTATAAATAGTATAAAATAGAGAAGACATGATATTAGATATCTTAATTAATATAATCAGATAGCATGATGAAAAAATGAAATGTGGGTAACACAGCAGCTACTTCAACAAAAAAAAGAAATAAGCACCAACTATAGACACATATCTTTACTAAAAATATTTACAGTTATAGATAGCATAATTGCCAGAATATTAGAAGTAGATAGAGCAACCTTTTATAAAAAATACATTCTAATACAATACATTACATACCTCTGGCAATAAGGTAATTGAAGAGAAGAAGATCTACAATAACAATTTCTCAAAGACAAATATTTAAATATAGTTAAAAGAAATAGTAATAAGAAAAAATAAAATATTTGTCAGCCCATGGAAATTACTATGAACTTAGAAAATGAACAAACATTAGAAATTGAGACAATAACTCATATAAATTAAGAGGAAGATCTAATAATAGAGAAAATTCATGAGAAGGTACAAAGTTCAAGTATTGCAGAACTCAACACTTACTTTACCAGAAATCGTTAAAAAGTGATAATAAACAATCCCTATTATATAACTAAAAAAGAAACTTACAAAATTGCTACCATAACGATCAATGTCTTAGGAAATACTAAAGAAAAAATACTCGTATATATGAGTGGTCTGCTAAAACTACCAGCAGGTCAAAGAAATCTATTGTATATAGAATTCTTAAATGATAATAAATGGTTGATCTTCTATGTTAACAAAGAAGAAGATCTTCTAAAATGTATAGAAGAAATAAACTGCAAGAAAGAAAATTTCAGTATTCAACAATTGAACTCTAATGGAAAAGAAAAAGATACACAACTTAAAAAACCAAATCAACAAAATGATAGAAAGAAATTTTTCAAGAAGCTGATACTGGAAGAAAGTGAAGAAATCTTCTATATCAGTTTGATAGATATAGATCAAAAAATAACCTGATTTCAACTAAAAGAGTATCTTAAATGATATGATAAAATTATAAATCTAAATATATATAGCTATTAAAAAGACAAGCTCATAATGAGAGCATATATCAAAAAATACAAACACATTAATACCAACTTGGAAAATATCTGGATGACTCCAATAGGAATAAAAATGGCATGAATAATCTTCACCAAAGCAGAGCTATTAAACAGGAATATCAAGAATATTATAATCCAATAAAATACTTATTCTGCAAGACTTTTTGGAACAAACAAAACATACTTAAGCTTGATAGTCAGAGCAGTAGGAGAAATAAAAGCTAAAGCCTGTTATACATCAAAAGATTCCCATACATTGCAAAAATGCAACTTTACAATAATATGTTTTGAAAGCAAAGAAGATCTGAACAAAGTAGGCAAACAACATGTTTTTTTACAAGGATTATAACTATCATGGAGTGCAAAATATACTAAAGATCACATAATCCCCTTAAGAGATTCAGATATGAAAGAATGGAATAGACCTATTAATAAGATATCAAAAGTAATCCAGAAGAAAATAATAGAAATTGACAATGATTCAAATTTCGATCTGGAATCAACTAGCTCAAAGTAATCTACTGATAAAAAAAATAAAAAAGGAAGAAATACAATAAATTAAACTCTCAAAAGATTTGTTCCAAGATATCCAGCCATTGGAAGCAATAGAACATTATTAAACTTTCAAAAGAAAAGACAATGAAATAGATATAGAAAGCCCTTTAATGGCAATATTAATAGTGAACACAATAGTATACAGCAAGAACCATTGCAAATAATTCTAGATAATCTAGAAAACTTCAATAATGAAATATATAAAATAGAAACAGAAAACCATTCATCTTTCAAGATAAAAGGCAGAAGGGAAGCAAACCATTCCTGAAAGGTACACTAATTGAAATAACCTATGCAGAAGACAGTGGGTTCTCCTGTCCTTCCTGTAATACAACTCAAAAAGAATAGAGACAATAAGGATAAAGCAACAGTAATAGAAAGAGTTAGAAATATTTATAGAGAAACAAAAAACAATATTCCAAAACAAAGAGAAAGATAAAAAAGTAGAAACAAAGATAGATAATATATATAGTACAGATGCAACAGAAAGTAGAGTAATTAGAATAGGCTTACACAATATAAGAGATATAACTGATATGACAAAACAACAAAATCTATTAGAAGAGATAGAAGAATAAGGAATAGGAATAGTAGAATTAAGTGAAACAAAACTCACCTCCACCAATGGCAAATGGACTTTCAAGAATCAATTCTTCTACAAACACTATTTCCATATAAATGAGAAGATCTCATATGAAGTAGAAGTCAGCTTACTAATAAAAAAAGATCTAGAAAAGAAAATTACATCGATAAAAAATAGAAAGGATATATAATAGCAGTCAACTTTTGGGCAAAATAAAATAAAATCTACATAGTACAGATATACCTATCAAATGATAAGAAAAAAAGTCAGGAGTATCAAAATAAAGTTAAGAAACTAATTCAAGAAAAACTAGAAAAAAGATTTTATCTAACAATAATAGGAGACTTTAATACAACATATAATCCCATGGAAGACAAAATATCAATATCCAAGACGATGTTTAGACTATTATGGAAACTAGAAATTTTACTTTTTACTTTTCTTGAAAATAGAGACTTTATTGACATATAGGCAATTTAGGAAGAAAAAAACAAATCACCTACCAGCCAAAACATCCCAAATAAAAATAGAATTGATTATTTGTGAATATCCCATAGTATGACACAATTTACAATAATTCTCTTTGAAAATAAAAATATATCAGATATGACAGGCAGTAATCATATGATGTTAATAGTTATACGGCAAGATAAGAACCTCTTTTCAAGAAGCAAGATATATTATCAATCTAACAAGATTATCAAAGTAATAGATATCAAAGAATCCATAGAAGAATAATAGAAAAAGTATCAAGAAAGTATAGATTACAAATTCAAGATAAAATTAATATCACTACTGGAAAATAAATCAAACAAGACATCAATAAAGCTATGGGTAAATAAAATATGGGAATGCTTTGAAAACCAGATAACTTCAGTAGCCTTTTCTAAATTGGCAATCAAAAAAACAAGATCAAATCAGGAAAAGAAGTACTGATCGAGACCTGAATTCATTAAATATAGAATAGTCATTAAACTCAATACACTGTTTAAAAAAGTAAAGTTGATCAAAACATATGAAGACATATAGACCCTCAATATAGTAATACAAGAACATAACAAAAAACACTATCCTGAACTTCAAATTGATAACTCATGTCTATAATATAGTATAGAGAACATACCTTGGTCAGAAATTCAAAAAGAAATTCAGGACACAATTGAAACACTTAAAACAGTTTGCCAAAATAAAGAAAGTAAGAAAACAAAGAAAGAGATCAAAAAAGCATTAGAACAGAAATGCGATAATCTCAAAGACAATCAACGAAAAATAATCAATTCAATCTTAGATAAAAAAAAAGTCAAAATAGGCTTAGATAGAGTAAAGACTACAAACAACGGATAAGAATACATTAAAACAAATAAAGTATAAATAGAAAGAAAACTCTGAAAATATTATAAAGAAGTCTTTAGAAAATGAAGTACTAATTTTGATCATCTGACTGAGAACTGGAAAAAGGAGTATGATTCTAGAATAGATATCAATCACATATGTTATAAAGGACTTTTAACTTTCATATTCCAAGAAGAACTCCAGCAAACTCTACAAACATTACCAAATAATAAAGCTCCTAGTAGAT
>CAJVPT010001894.1:0-19477 GCA_910592055.1 Acaulospora colombiana | reverse complement strand
TTAAAAATTAAAAACTTAAGTTTAGTTAAATATATACCTTGCAGCTGTTAAGGCACCTTGATTCAATTCTTTGATTTCTGATGATTGGGCAACTTGTCAGCACAAAACAAACATATCAATAATCATGCTTTTCATAAGTTCAAGTACATCAGGACTAATATAATTTCAGTATACAACCAGTATCAACTTGTTGGAGGCTTTATCACAAATTATTACTTCTTTATTTTATTTTTTTTATTATTGGAAGACAAAAAGTAATATTGATCACAGGTATATGAGAAGGCAAGGGATTTGTTTTTTCAAATATTCACTTTTCTTTTATTTTTTTTTTCATCATAATCAGGGAGGGGATCAAGATATATCATTTTACTACATATATCTTCTAAGGATACTTTTGAGCTAATAAATTTTCCTTGACCTGTAATTTAATTAAGTTGATACAGTTACAAAAAAATTGTAACAATTTTAACTTAAAAATTTTTATGGATCTTTTTTTTTGAATTTTTTATATTGTTAATGTCGGTCCTCAAAACAGCAGCAGCATTTTTCAAATTATTATCACAAATAATCAAGAATCTCAAAAAATCTCTTCACTAGTTGACCTGATATTGGTTTTTTTTTTTTAAGTGTTTAAACTGCAACTGATATTAGATGCGAGACTTTATTTGGCAATTTAATTCCACTGCCATTACATCAAACATCTCTACATATGCAGATTAATGCTAACCTATTGTGGCAATCCTAGCTAGATCTACTATCACTTCAAGAGTGGGTATATCTAGCTAGTGGCCAGATAATTAATACACAGTCATAAACGGTGATGCTTAGGCTAGTTTGTATGGGGCTCATATAACTATTTTTGTATTGAAATTTACTAAACTAGACCTGTTAGATATACCCGATGGAATGTACACACCCTTCAATATTCCCAGATATTATTCACTTAGACCTCAGAAGGAGGCATGTTGCCTTCTTTGTCACCACCTGTGGCATTGGATCAGTCCCTATTAATTGATTTTCAATTAAGCGGAGCACCAGATTGGGATATCCTAATCTAGAAGGGCAGGGGTTCTGGAGGCTGCCAAGGTAGAGTGGGCTGGGAACTTTGTATGAGAGGTTAAACCAGAAGCCTTACTTCGTGCAATCCTTCTGGTAATATGACCTTAAGTTTTAGCTCCTAATCGACAGAAGGCCAGAAGTCCCATCTTCATGCAACCTAACTTGTTTCGAGCTGGTTTCAGATAATTGGGTACAACTTTCACAGGAAATCTGGTAAATCTGATCAGAAGAATAATTTCGATTTTTGGTCCTTAAGTGATATTGAACTTCAGATCTTGTGATTGAGACCTGGGAGCACTACCACTGTGCTATTGACCCATATGACTTGATATTGTTTTATTGTTAATAAACTTGAAATATATACAAGTATTTTTTATTATATTTATATGTTGATAAGTATCGATGTTAGGGTCAGAAATGGCTAGACGAATATTTATCAATTGATATATTAGTTCACTTAAAAATACAATATATTTTATTGGGTCACTGTATTTTTGTGATACAAGAAAATGAAGAGTAGCAATAAAGGTTTCTAAATTGAGACATTTAAAATTAGCTTAATATATACAGTATTCTGCTAATCCAAAACAAAAATCAATAACCAAAAATAGCCTGTTATTGATAAAATTTTACATGCTGATCCAGGATTTCCCCCTGGTAACAAATAGTATTGACTGGCACCTACAAGCAGTGTTTGATAACAAGCTTGTCTACACTAGTCCAGGATTTTCCTTTGAAGGCACAAGACATCTTTACTGCACCATTCTTGCCTCAATATCGACACAACAAAGGTTGCCAATCCAGGGTTTCCCACTGAAGACAATATCAATGCTACATCAACATTTAAAATTACTATCTTGTATTGACATGGGCTTGCCTGCACTAGTCCAGGGTTGCCCACTGGAGGTACATAGTATGCTTAATCAATACAATGTATAAAGAGCATGTCAATTTAAAAATTTCCTCCACTTACCCTTTGCAGAAAGAAATCGATAGTTTTTTGCAGCTTTATGTCTTTCATTGACTCAGTCTATACTAGATGAATAGTGTCATGATTAATATTGATAGCAATAAAGTAACAGCAGGGCATTACAGTATTAATAAATGTTGCTTACTTGTTTATGATATTAACTAAAGGCTTGTAATTGATTACAGCTAAGGTTGAAAAACTGGAAAATGAAAACAGAGGCTACAGTTAATACTAGCAGTAATAGAATAATAGTAACAGTATGTACAGTTCAACTAAGCATTGCTTACCTATGGCTATAGAATGTAAAACTTGTGGTCAACTGTGGATTGATAGTTGTAAGGCTAAGAATCGACAAAGTTAAAGCTGACTACTAAATGGTCAATATAAGAGCAGCTAGTGTGTTGCTTACACTGGTTAGTAGAAGAAACTATTTAGCAGCAACAATGAAATTGATCACAATAAATTGATCGCAATTTTTTTTTTAAAAAAAATCAATCGCGCTCAATTACATATCTCAGATTTACATATATATTTATAATGTTGATCTACTATATTATTGAATTTTAATAATTATGATTTTTATCAATTACAATTTTTAACAATTATAATAATTGTACTAGGTCAATAATTATATTTTTCCTGCTTGTAATTTTAGTATTTATAATAATAATACTGCACCTGCTTTGAAATTATCTGTTTTAACAATTGCTCCTTCAATAAAGTAATTCTATTTTTAAACTTCAATAAATATAACTTTAATGATTATAATTAGAGTCAATAAGATTTTTATTAAATACTATTTTATATATAAATAGTATCAAAATTTATATGTCAAGTAAAATTTTAATTGCTGCTTGCTAGAGACCCTTGCTACCATGACTTTAAATATATGCATGCCCATACTGTTTTATCTAAAAGTCAGTTTCTTTTATTAGTAATTAAATTTTTGCTAGTCAAAAAAACCTGTTTCACAGGTACACTAATTGTAGATATTGCTAAGTAATCATATGAAATACTTGCCAAACATGAAAATTGCTATTCATTTATTTTTCACCATTTCAAAATACCTGTTTCCTCTGTTACCCAAGGTAATGAAAAATATATGTAGCTGTAATTTATTTTGATTTTCTATATGCCGTCACTTAAGTAATTTTGCCCTAACTATATTATATGTCTCACTTATTTTGGTGGCTTTTACAGTTCTTGAATTTAATTTTTCATATTCTTGAAAATATTATTAACACTAGAAAATAAAAAATATTTAATATTAACAAGTTATATTACAAGTAAGTATAAATATAATAAATATATTAACTTTTTTTTTATCTCTTTAATTAAATTTCTCCAACCATTTTCAACAAAGTATTCTATTTTAAATCATGGATCTAAAACAACTACCAGTGTATAAATTTTATTTGTTTTATTGTAGTATTCTAAAATTTTATCCTGACATATTTTTGCTGCTTCTTTAATATTCGAATTAATCCTATCATTGTTGATAGTATCTTCCAAATGATCAATTAAAATATTATATAATAGAATTGTAATAGAAAGTATTGGATATGTTGATGCTAGTACCATTGTAGTTCTTCATAAAAATACCCAAAAAATTTCATTATTTGTTCAAATACATTCCAATTGTTGTCTGTAAATACATAGTTTTTTAATTCTTGGCTTGACATTATAAGGTATTCAATTGTCTACAAATATACAATAAACTGTTTAAATTATATTAAATAAATGTTAAATAATGTGAGATAAACATATTGTTTTTAGTTATATAATATATATCATGTTATATATTAAATTTCACTAAGTTTCTATATCTAAAATAGGTTTTAAAATTTTATTTGTTGATTTTTGCAAGTATTATTTAATTTTTTCAGCCAATGAGGTGATGATCATATTTTTACAACCGGTTTTTATAACTATATATAAATAATTTAGTAAATATAAAAAACAATATACTATATATACTATATAAGCTTATTTGTTTTAAATTTTTTCCTAATATATTTAAAGTTTTGAATACACTTAAATTATTAATATTGTGATAAAAATAGCATCTACTATCATTAGATAGTTATTTTTAGTCATGATCTTTATTTTATTTCTATTTTTATCTATTTATTTATAATTATTTCTTTGATATTATTTGATATTTTTATTGATACTTGATTAGCATAGATCACTTTATTAAATGTAGCACGTGACATAATTTACCATAGATCAGGTAGCCCAAAAGGTCTAGAAGATCTAAGAGACCCAAGTGACCCATTTTTACAAGTATATAAGCAGTCATAATTCACTCAAAAGTAGGATAAGTTTGTATATAGCTTTACTTGACTTTGGAAGTTTAGGAATAACTTTACTTTTTTTTTAGGAGATTGGATATTTTCTTTTGATTTTAGGACTAAAGAAATTGTTTTAGCTTTCTTTGATTTATTAATAAACTTGGGTTCTGAGCGAACCATATTTTTTGTAAAACACCATGTGACACTGTTTAAAAGATTCTTGATTAATCTTTTCTTGAATATTTCTTTATTATAAACTGTTTCTTTAATTCTTTCTTTCTGGAAATTGTTTTTTTAAAAGCAATTCCACTTGGACACATTGATCAAATATAAATTTAATCACAATATGTACAAAATATAGTAAATGATTTCTATTGCACTAAAAGATATTGCTTGAGTTTTACTTTACTCTTCTACCAATTTAGCAAATGCAATATTATTTGTAGCATTATTGGATATAATTCCTAGTATCTTTAAAATTAAATAAATTATTTTAGTCTTATATTATATTTATTTTAAATATATAAATAAATTTACCTTTGTTTGAGTCATAAATTTTTTAAGCATGATAAAAATGCTTCTTTAATATTTTTACTTGAATGAATACTCCACAGCTGTACAAAATCTATTATTATAGCATTTTTCAATCTTTATTGATAAAATGGGTAGTTAGGCCTAAAAATACTTTTATTGAAACTGATATTTAAATATCAAGTATAAATGAAATACAACTTTCTATTTCTTGTAACATCTTTTGAATTTTTTCTTAATCATTTAAATAATAGTTCATTATATAGATTTTAATAAAAGTAACTGATGATATTTTTGTAGCTGATACTAATATTTGTATGAAAAACAAGAAAAGTTGGTTCTTGAACAACTGTAAAAGGTTGCTGATTGATAATGGTCTATTGAATAAGTTTTTTTTTCATTTTTGTTAAGTCATATGTCCATTATATATAAATACAAAAAATTAATAGTATTTTTTTTAAAAATTTAAAAAATTATTTGAAATTATATTTATTTTAAAAAAAATTGCAATTTCAGTATTACTAGTTATTAATTTAATTTTGCTGAGTGAGATATTTTATTAGATTAGAAGTACTACCTCTAATAATGGGTCCCAAAAGTATTTAGCATATAAAATTTCACAGATCACTTATATTTCTTTTTGAGAGACAAAATTCATAACTTTTTATTCATAACTTTTTACTTTAATAGGGACAAAATCAGAAAATATAATAAATTAATGATTTGAATAATGGAAAACAATTGTGAGTAGTTTTTTAATAGTTATTAATTTAAAAATTTTAATGTTTTTTAGTGAGGGACATTTGTTTTTTGTTCCTGTCTCCTCTTTTAGAAACCCATCTTTAACTGCCTCCACTACAAGTATTTATTGTCTTGTAATATTTACAGGTAACCTAGAAATTGTTGAGATAATTGAGACCAATTCTGATAGATTGCTTGTATTAACATTTTTAATATTAATATTGTCATGACTAGTTAAACTGTTACTTTATCATATATAAATTGTATACTATAAAATAAGTTTCATGTTTTATTTTTAAAATAAATAAATTAACAAAAGCAAAGAATACAATGAAAGTAATTAAACAGTAAAACTATAATATCACAAAGAAATATTTAAAAAATTATTAAGAAGAGTGAGTATTGAATTTTTTTTAACTTGCCTTTTATATTATTTTTTTAAAAAAAAAAACTATTTTAATTTTTAGATAGTTCGATTTTAATTTTCTAGATAGTTCAATTTAATTGAAATTAAATAATTATATAACAATTTATGTGGACTGATATATATTTGATTTGAATTATATTTGATTTGATTTGAATTCAATTTGAATCTAATAATTTTGTAAATTTAAAATTCATTTTGATCTGAATCCCATTAGATTAAAAATTTTGAAATTTGGTTCAATCCAATTCATATCTGATTTACAGATTAATCAGATTCAGATCAAAATTGTGAATACTAGTTGATACTATAGTTAATAAATACTTTACTATTATATTGTATCCCTTTTTTTTTTATCTTAACTTTTTCTAAGTAACTTGATTTCTTTTACTTTCTATTACTATTCACAATCTTTTTTACTTGTCTCAATTAGGTTATATTTTGAAGTATTCTGGTTTCTATTTTGTATAGTTTTCTTTCTAAAATCTTATAAACTATTTTAGTTGTTTTTTCGAAAGGTTTTTATTTATTATTTGAAACCATTCTAGTATAGGTCCTTTGCTTGTATTTTATAGAAGTTGAAGTATTCATCAGTCTATTATTTTTTTGATTTCATGATTGATCAGTTGATTCAGATACATCAGTTAATTGTTTCTAAGTGATAGTATAACTTTTTTATATTCTTTTAATATAAGAAATTTTCCAATCCAAATATTTCTTTATTTCTATTCAAATATATCTTGCTATTTCTAATTATGAAATATTATTTCTATAACTTTAGCAATTTTTATTACTTGAAGTATAAAGTTACCTTTATTTATTAGATGACTTAAGGGTTTGTAGATTAATAACACTTGTTGAAATTGTATTATTTAATAGTTAAATTATTGTTTAATTTAATTAAATTTAATAATAAAAATATTGCTGAATTCTTGATTACTATCACTTGGCATATTACTATTTCAGCAATAAAGTAATGATTAAAAATTTGGCAATCAAAAATTTGACAATCAAAAATTCAACAATCAAAAAATCCAACAATTAAAAATTTATTAATTAAAAGTTTAACAATAAATTGTCAAAATATTTATTAATAATTCGTCAAATAATTTATTAACAATTTAGCAAAAATTTATTAAAAGAACATTACAAAATTATTTATTAACAATTTAATAAAAATTTGGCATTAATTTATTAATAATTTGCTAAACTATTTATTAAAAATTCAGCAACTATTCATCAATACTATTTATTTAAATTTGTTAACAATTAATTAAAAATTCAGTAACTATTTATTAAATTATTTATTAAAAGTTCATTAACCATTTATTAAAAATTTGACAATTATTTATTCAAAAATTTATAAAACTTGCTAAAAAAATTATTCATATATATACTGTATATATATTTTTTTTTTTACTCTTTGTCAGACTAATTATGTATGCTTTATTAAATATTAGTATGCTATACATGTAAAATGAATCACTAAAGCTAAATCTCTAATTAGCTCACTTGTTTTGATTATTATTATTTTAAGTGCAACTTCGGAAGTGATTTATCACTCCATTAGTAGCTCAGGTGAAAACTCTTTCAATTATTGATTTCATTGCCTGCAGATTACTATTGCAGATTCTCCTTATTAGTTCTGATAGAAGTTAAAACTCTAACTATTTTATTCTATACTTTACTCCTTCTAGGAAAGTTTGTTTCAGACCTTCATTTTCAAGTTTTTCTTCTTCTTGTAAAGACCTTCTTATAGTTGTGATCTTGTTGTTCTGGTTTAATGTACTGGCTGATCTTTTTATTTTATCTTCTTTATAGATCCTTATGTTTGTTCCGACTTGATTATTTTAGCGCACCTTTTGTTTCAAATATTCTTTCAGAATTGATTACAAATTTTCTTCTGCATCTTTACTATCCACTTTTAGGCTTCTTTACTTATTCTTTTCTGGCAACATTTTAGATTTGACATTTTTAATATTTAATTAATTTGTATTAATCCTATGCAGAAGTTTAGTGTGTTCTGATCTGTTCTGCAGTCTCTTCTATAAGTCTGGCTATGTATTTGTTTAATTCTCCTAATTCTACTCTGTCTTTAGCTAGAAGCTTTATTTCTTTCTCTTCTATCTCTTTTCTTTTCACATACAGAAGTTTTTAAAAGTCTTTTAGAATACCTTCAGCTCATTTGTTCTAAATTTTCTACCATTGAGCTTTATATACTAGATATTTTAGTAGGTGTTCTATTGTTTCTGCTTGCTTTTTGTATACTATACACTCTACTTATTTATATAGATCTGATTTTCTTATGGCCAATTTGGAAAGTATTAGTAACTCTTTATTAATTAATTTGATAAGAAAACTTCTTTCTTGAGAATCTTTAAAGGAGGTGTCCCAAGTATATCCATTCTTTATTCTTTTCTATATCAAATCCTATGTATAGTCATATTGATTTCGAATCTATTGATTCCATTTGTTTAAAATCCTGTTTTGTTTAGTCCATTGATAAGCTATAATTTTGTTATTTATATTTTTAATAAACTGTTTTATAGGATTATCTAAAGTCATTTCATGCCATTTGATTTTAGTAATAATTTTGAATAAAATAAGATTTTTCCATTTGATCACAGAGAGTATTAAGGCTTCCTTTGCTAGAGTATCTACTTTTTCATTGTAAGAGTCATTAGAGTGTGCTTTGACTTTGATCAGTTTCAGATCCAGTTTTTTTTTTTTAATGATATTCAATATTCTTGCCCATAGGAATTAGTTTTTTTTTTCTTTAACCATTTTTTGTGAGTTCTTATGGGATCCTCTTTCTCTATTATTTTTCATTTGACAATATAGACTTGGTTGTCTATAAAAATCTTGATCTTATTGTTTATTGAAATAACTAGTAATATTGTGATTATTACTACTAGCTCTACTTTAGTGGATAATAGCCAGTTATCTACTCATATTTGGAACCTACTTTCTCTACCCTCTTTTTCTATTTGCACTCATGCTACTCTAATCTTCATTTTTTTATATTCATGGTCAATAAGAGATCTATTAGAATAAAAAACCAATGTTTCTTTAAACTGTTGATTCTATTAGAGTATTCAATTAGATGGTCTTGATATGTTCTTTTTTTATATTATCTCTAATAATCTGCTCTCTTCAATCCTCTATATCTATTTGACTTATTCTATTGTTCAGATTGGGTTTGTAATCATCTTGGATTGTTTTTTTCATTGTTCTTTCTAAAACTAGGAATATTAACTGTTAGGCTCTTCTTGTGGATTTTCTTGTGTTTAGATAGAAGACTTCATATGTTCTATTTATTTTTGTCTCTATTATACAGTATATTGATTCTTCCTATTTTTACCTTTTGCATATCCTAAACATTTTGTTAGGTTGATTTATTAAGCATATGAAAACTCAGTACACTTGAAGTATTCTATTTGTATTACTTATTTGGTATCTTTTGATCTTAACTTTTTCTATATTATTTTTTGATGCCTATTACTTGTTATTACCCAGAGTATTTGTCTTTTATCACAATCTGAATTTATCTTCATGATTGTTGGATCATATTTTGACCAATCTTCTTTTCAGAATTTTGTAAGCTGTCCTGGTTCTTTATCTTGTATACTTCTTTTTATCACTAGATACTACTCTGAAATACTCCTTACTGGTCTTCTAGATTAGTTGGATCATTTATTATCTTTTTAGTTCTTTAGTTTTGTGAGTAATCAGCTAATTCATATATGTTAGCTTATTGTTTTTAAGTGATGTTATAACTTTTGTATATTGATCTGATGCTAGGTACTCTTTAATTAAACAGTTACCTTTGTCATATTTGAAAATGTCTTGCTATTTCCAGCTTTGAAACCTTATCCCTATATCTTTAGTTAACTTCATTACTTGAAATGCAAAGTTATCTCTATCTGATATATGATCTAATGATTTACAGGTAAGCAGATTGCATAGTTCTCAGTATTTAACTTGTGCTTATTTGATTTTAATAATTGTTGTAAGTCTTGCTGGTCCTGGATCATTTAGTCTGTTACATAGTCCTGTTATTTGGCTTTCCTTTTGTAACATCCAAATACTTTTTAAGTTATAGATCTTTGAATGGTGTACTAGGCTGTTGGGTATAGTTATGCACAAGTTACTCTTATTTTTAAGAAACGTTCTATATATTATGATTAAAGTGTTGCATATTTTTTAGGATAGCATACTATGTTGCATGTGAAAATCTATTCTTGGTATCAACACCCTGTTTAAAATATAGAGTATTTATTTGTCATCAATCTTTTATTCTTGAAGGCTCATGTAATTGTATTGATCTCTCTAAGTATTCATTCTTTTAGTTCAACTGCTATCTTTTGATTATCAGTCCAATCCCCAGAAATCTTGTATGTTCAGTTCTATCTAGCTCTTTAACTATTTTACTATTAATTCCCACTTTAACTTCTTCTGAATAGTAATTAGGGTTATTAATAGTAACTTATACTGATTTGTTACTATTAATTTGAAAGTCGTGACTTTATAAAAGATTTTTGCTTCATTCAGAATCTTTTTTATGTTTTCTTTGAATCTTGCTACTCATATAATGTTATCCATAAAAGCAATATCTGCATATTTAGATTTCAATTTTTTGTTGACTTCTTCTTCTTTTAGATTTGGATTTCAGGTAACTGATATTTTATAACCCTTTGTTTTATCATTTTGAATTTTATATAATAAAGGATCATAAAAAATTTTCCACATTAGTGGTGAAATAGTTTCTCCTTGGTCAATCCCATCTTCAACTATTACTGATCTTGTGAGTCTATTTTTGATTATAATTCTAAATTCCCTATTCTAAAACAGATCTATTATAATCTTAATAAACACTTCTGGAAGTTTAATCCTTTTTATCACCCTTGTTAACATATTCAAGCTGATTATATTATAGGCCTTGGCTGTGTCTTGTAAAAGTATTCACAACTTCTTCTTGTTCTTTCTTGCATCTTCACAGATATTATTAAGAATCTGAATTGGTTCAGCAGTACTTTCTCCTAGTAGCCCTATAAAGTTAAAACCTCTTGGAACATTGTTAAGCTTGCAAATATTTCCTAGTCTATTTGTTAGAATTTTAGTAAAACATTTTCTTGTGACTTCTAGTAATACAATAGATTTTATATTTAGAAGATCACATTCCCATATCTTTAGTTTTGCTATTGGATAAATATGGCTTTGTTTTTAATTGGTAGATATTATTTGTCATTTTAAAAAAATGTTTAATATTTTTCTTAAATATTTTTTTCTATCTTGATTTAGCCTTTTAACATTTCATAGCTAATTTATGATTTCTCTAAGGCTTTGTTATTGAGAAGTGTTTGGAGTATTTCACTCAATTCCTCTTGTGAAATAGGATCTAAAAGATCTTTATATCACTATGCTTCGATATAGTTCTTGGAATTGTATTCTTCTTTCCAGTCATTAGAGAGATTATTAAAGTTGATCTCTCATTCTCTGAAGGTTTTTGATAGTATCTTCTAACTTCTTCCTCAATTTCACTTTTTTTGATCATAATATATTCAGATCTTTCTTTTTTAACTTTAACCCTATTCAAAACTATATTGATATGCTCTCTTTCTATTAATAAGTTTACCATTTTCCTTTGATCATTTTGTAGGCTCTCACATCTTTGTTTCAAGATTATTTTAATTGTATCTCTAGTTTTTTTTGCTTCGAGGTTCTAACAAGTAAATTTAAGACCTTCTATTATATCTTGTATATTCTTTTCAATAATATTTATAGAATATTTGAGAGACTATATTGGATATAATAGTTTTCAATCTGATAATTGGAGTCGTAAGCTTTATTATATTTTTCTATAGCTATACTAAGAATCTGTAGCTTGTCCGAGTTGTTATAAGACTCTGCTTTTTTCGAAGAGTGTCATTAATTATAATACTTTTCTGAATTTGATAAACTCTGGATTATATTTATAATGCTTATTTCTTAAGATTGATATGTTTTTGGTTACAAGCTTGTTGAAGGTTGCCTTGCTAACTAATTTTTTTAATGTCTTCTATATTTTATTTACTTGAACTTCCCTTACATTTTCTTCTAGTTCTTCTTGTAATAAGGGATCCAATATTGTTTTGAACTTATGGTTCAAACTATTATCAAATATCTGTCATTGATTTGATATTGACCTTTTTATATCTATTCTTTTTTTTCCTTTGGCAAGTGATTTGTTTATAATATCTCTAATGAAAAGATTAATATTATGTAGTGTCATTATTAACATTGTATAATTGCTATTTATAACTTCTTTCATGTTCTAATTGTTGAAATATAGGATTGAATATTTTATTAGGCCTTGTGATATCCATATATAGTCAATTCAGCTACTATTTGTTGCATTCCATCTTGTTGAGATTTTATTTTTAACTTTCTATATTGCCTGTATGTTTATAAAGCCCTATTAATCAAGAAAGTTGAATAAAAGATTTATGAATGCTATGATGGTTTGAATTTTACTTTGAAAGATATTGTTCTATTTTCTGCTGGATTGTATATTGCATTGAAATCACTTATTAATATTATATGAAAACCTTGCCCATGTTTATTTTTAATAAGACTTTTCACTTTCTTTAGAACTTTTATGCTTTTTTGCTTATTTGATAGGATGTATACTTGCATGATATAGATTTTGTTTCTTTTCATCAATAAGTTGACTGCAATTATATATCCTTCTATTTCTTTTACTGATGCTACTTTTTTTTTGAGATCTTTTTTGATCAGTAGATTGACTTCTGTTCCATATATAATATCTGCATTGATACTATGAAAGTATTTATATAATATCTGACTACTGAATACCCATTTTACCTTTGTTTTAGTCAATTTGGTTTCACTTAATCCTAGCATTCTTATTTCTTGTTCCTACATCTCTTTTATAAAACTATGTTGGATTACTGTATCTGAGATGTCTCTAATATTGTGTGTACTGATTCTTATTACTTCCTTATGAATATTATTATTATCAGTTTTTTTTGATACATCTTTGTCTTTTACTTTCTTGAGAAACTCCATTTTTTCTATTTGAAAAAATGCATTAATGTTATACTTATTTTGCTATTAAAATATTTCTTCTTGTTTTATTTGTCACCCTTTGTCCTTGTTTAGAGTATTTGTTGTAGAAGAATCAGGCCAGTCCTCCCTGTTGTTATTCTAAATAACTGATGTTTCTAAGAGTAATTTGATCTCTCTCCATATTCTCTTATTCATTTACTGGAAATTGTTTTTTCTTCTAGTTTTGAAATTCTATTATTTAGCCTTTTTAAGTTTGCTAAAATGAGATTTAGGGAGTTTTGTCTGTCTTTAGTCTCATATTCTGTATCTTCTCTTCAGAAAACTTTCTGTCATTATTGATTACCTATTGGTTCTCTATTGCTTCCTGTGACTGAACATCTAAATGTTCTGTTTCTTCACTATTTTGGTTCATTATTATAAGTTTGTTTTGTATTTCTTTAAATTCTTATTAGCTAGTCTTAGTTCAATAGTTTTTTGTTTGACTTGTTAGAACTGTTACTATTATTATAAAAGCTTATCTCTTTTAAGCTTCTGGATCTCCATTTGGGCTTCTTATTACTTATAATATCTGTTCTCCCTATCCTTATAGCAGGTTAATTAGTTTTATTATTGCTTTAATAACTTTCTAGTTTGAAGACTCTGTCTCATAGAACTGCTCTTTTAAGACTTCTATTTTTTGGTAAAATGTTTCTTAGTATTCTATGTTAGCTTGTATCCATAGATAAAAATATGTTGCTTCAATGCCCTTGCTAGGTCTTGGGCTAATAAAAAACATATTACATATATCTTCTTCTTTTGAATATATAGGAGTTTCTAGATATATAGCATGCCTTTGCTTTCATATGTTTGATTGCTCTTGCAATCAAACAGTTGTAGTATTGTATATTCCATACAATCTCAAGGATTGAGAGTTCCACTATTTGATAATGTTATTAATCTCATTATTATCTGGCCCATGTTGAGTAAAGATGACTCTAATCATTTCTTGATTGGTATGGATCACTTATTCTTTTTCCATATTATTGTATTACTGGTATAATATTATTTGAGCTTTAATTCTTCTTTGTGATCTTGAATAATTGTAAATATGAATATTTGTTGTTGCTTCATATCTTCGAAGGATAGATTTGATCTTATGTCTTGAGTGACTTTGATTAATATCAATAAGGGTTACTACTAAAGATCTCTTGTTCTTTTTTTTCTTCTGTTAAAAGATTTTTTTATATACAGGGTATAAGACATTTATACATTTTTCTATTTCTATGGATATAACTGTAAAGTTTTCACCCTCTTTTTTGTTAGCTTTTTCTAAATATTGCAAAGCATTATCTTCTTTTTCACAACAGAAGGTTGTCCAGGCATTGCCATTGAGGAACTCTTTTTTAAAAGGCTTTGAGTCTTTTGGTAGTCCCAATATGTTTTGTAGATATGCCACTTGTTCATATTCTGATTCTTCTAGAAGCCTGGCCATAAATACTCCCATTTTGTATTTACTATCTTTTTTAATGTAAAATAGATTTAGGCTAAATATTTTTGGTCTGTTTCTTATGGAATATGTGAACTGCTCTGCAATGTTATCCCCTTTAATTTTTTTAGTAATTTCTTTTATTTTGACCTGATCTTCTATTGTCTTTTCTTCTATTTCAATTTCAACATTGGTAAAAATTTTTATTGTTATTGTTAACTAAACTTCCATATCTATTTTCTTTTCTGGGAAGTCTCTAATTATATAAAGATTAATTATTATTTGTTACTCTTTGAAGAAATATAAGAAGCTTGTTGTGATTTTTCTTTCTGATTTATTATATCAAAATACTTGTCCTCCAGAAAGGGGACTAAAAGGTCTTCTTCTTTGCCTTGCTCCTGAACTCATAAGTAGAAAATATGTTGTTTAAGAACTGTGGTCCTGATAAAAATGATTTGATTAACATTTAGAATCTTGGCAATGATACTATCTAAAATCGAGTATCTGCTTGATTCTGAGACCTGTTTGAGATATTATCTATAATAGATATTATACTATGAATAGTTTGTATAGCCCATAGTGTTTATTGTTAATCATATTTGTTTAATAGTTGGACCAATATATCTATAATATGTGTTTTTTTTTTCTTTGTAATTTGTATTAACTTATGTTTTTTCATAGTCATGTTGAATTATGTGTCATGGAAAAATATATTGTTTACTTTTGTATAGTATTGTGTTTTGATCAGATATACATTGTTGTTACTTTAATTAGATGTATATTATTGTTTACTTTTTTATATGTTGTATTTTAATTAGACGTATGTTATTGTTTATTTTGATCTGATGTATATTCGTTTACTTGTAATTCCAGTTGATCAGTGTTGTTTATCAAAATAGTATAGTAAAATATATAGAATTGAAAAGTTAATCATATTTTGATCATATTATCTATTTGATATATAAACAAGTTGATGTATTTCTAAATAACGTGTTCATGTTTTGTGCAATATAGTAATTATTATGTATTGTTATTGAGATGTTTAAATGCTCTTTACTATTTAATAAAAGTGATTTGGATATCCTTTTAGGTGTTATGAACTTTGAGTTTGAACTGATTTATTGGTTTGGCCTATTGTTTACAGGACTTCACTTGATATCAAAAAAGGTATTAACCTGCATTTACTTGACTGAAAGCTTGAGGAGTTGAAGTTGGGTCTTAAAGAGCTTACTGTGAATCAATTTTCTTGAATTTTCCTTTTCTCTATAAAGAAAAAAAATCTATAAAGTATAGTTGAAGTGTACTTATATTTTTCTACTTCTTGTTGTCAAAAGATTAGATGCACTAAGAACTAGTTCTGTGTAGTTATTTCTTGTTGTTTTTCTAGTTTTGTTAAAAGTTTCTCTTTGTATTGTGGCTGATTTCTTTTGTTTTTCAAGAAAATTATCAAAAAAAAAAAATTTTTTAGAAAAACTGAAGATCAGTGAAAAGAGTTTTTTAGAAATTTTTTTCTCGATATTAGTTTTATTAATAATATTTTTTTTGAAAAAATTATATATATAATTTTTAAAGTTTTATTATTGTTAAAATTTTTTTTCTTTATAAAATTTTTATCTTTGAATAATTTTAATTAGTTAGTATTATAAATTATATAATAATTAATAAATAAAATAAAAATACTTAATAATATTAAAATATTAAAAATTATTTATAAAAAATTTTTTTAAAAAATATAAAAAATAAAATAATACATGTATATATATATTTTTTTTTTTAACCTACAGTCGGGCCAATATGGCTTGTCCATTTTATTGTAAACATATTTGATATTTACATATTTTATGACTTTCACATATTAACTCATCTGTCTATAAAGTTTAACCTTCTCTAGATACAACTTAAGAGATGATATTTCGCTCCCTTTATGGCTTGGATTATCCTTTAGCCACTCAAATCATTGCCTATAGCTCATCACTGTAGATCTCCTGAAGTTCTAACTGTAATTAAAAACCAAACCATTTAAAACCTTTGGATATCCAAATATTTATTATATCTACTATATTGCCTTGGGACTTTATTTGTTCTGAGTCTTCTTTTTCTTCTGTCATATTTCTGGAGGGACAAATAGAGGAGTAATCAGCTTTCTTAAGGACTCGATCCATTTTTCTAGTCATATCAATTGTTACTCCATGCCTTTTGAGTTTACTGGTAATTCCTTGATTTTGTTTCCATTTGATAGTAATGCTACAGTATTTGTTCCAGACTTCTTTCTTGAAGGTTTTCCTCATTTTTTTACAAAATTTGCCAATAGCCTCTTGTGTTATTGTTGCTGGAATCTTGAAGGCTTTGAGGTGCTTTTCCAGGATCTTAATCTTGTCTCTATGTATAAAGCTACAGACTGTATTGTATAAGCTTTCATCCTATTGTTTAATGTTCTGGGTCCATTTCCCTATTACTCTTTTGACTTTTTTCTGGCTCTCGTCAAATAGATCTTTTGTTTTCTTGATATACTGAAGGATTTTACTTTGAGATTTGTTCTATATAATTGATCTTTCACTTTGAGTCTTGGGATATTCGAAAAGATATTTCAGGGTTTCCTCTTGTAAATTGTACATTGAGCAAATTGTGCTTGAATATAAGTCTGGTTTTCTTTTCTGCATTACTTGAAAGGTAGAAAGTTTATTATGGGTTAGGTTTACTAGAAAACTCTTGTCCTTGTTGGTACTAAAGGAGATGTAAAAAATATTGTATGGTTTGAATTGTCTCCAGAAAATTTGTCGGTCTTGGATATGTTTTTGCTTTATCCAAGCTAGTCTTATTTTCTTAGCATTCCATTTTTTAAGAAAATCTCTAATACTGATATCGATAGTATGTTCTTTCCAGGCTTCTATTGTAAGAACTTGACCCAGATCAGGTGTTTGTTATTAAGTCAAAGGATTTTCTCTTCTGGCCTGCTTTGCTAACCTATTTGCTATATTGTTGAACTTATTGTTTTGATAGGTCTTGATCTTTTCAAGTGTGAGGCAAAGGTTTTTCTTTTGTACTAGGTCCTTAATTCAGTTTCATAGTGGTCAGTTGGTTATTTTGATCCATTTCCTTATGGAAATAAACTTTTGCACCTGAATTGTCCTCCATATCTTAATGGCTGCATTACAATCTATATATATAGTTGCTTCTTTATTTTTAGGTATTGTAAAGATTGTAGTAAGTATGACTAGGATTTCTGCTCTTGTAGCTGATGGCCATAATATTGCCCCTGCTAAGAATTGATTGATTATTTTATTGTTCTCAATTTGAATCCATGTAAGATCCATTTCAAGTTCATCCTTGCTTTTTATACATTTCTTGTAAGATCTATCAGTAAAGAAAGTGAATTGCTTTGTATTGCTTTTAAGTTGTGTTTAAGACTCTTTATTAGATCTGTTATATGCTCCTCTGATTGTATGATCTGTTTAATCAGTTTGACTTCCCAATTCTCTATTTGTATCTCAATTTTTGCTGGCTCCAAGGAATATGTAATATTTAATTCATTTATTGATACTGTGGGCTGCCAGTCTGTAGGATTTCCTGGAAGTGTAAGTAGATTCTTTTTCCTAAAACTTTCTTGCCTATTTAGTTGCAGTAATAACCAGGTTTGGGATGTGTATAAAATTATTAGGTGTTTGGATATATGAGAGTGACAGATAGTACTATTTGTGATAGGATTATAAGTGAGTTGATATAATATGAAAAGTACTTCTCTGTTTTGTATTTTGACTTTTCCTATAGTAGATCTTATTGTTTCAATCAAAACTTTTCAATTGATTTTCCATTTGTCCATTTTAGGAGCCATTTTTTACCATTTGAAGTTCATGTTCAATCAATTTTAAAGTTCGGTAGAACTGTTTTAGCAAGTCTTGTTGTTCTGTCACCTTTACTCTAGTTTGTGTATATCAACTTGAAATAGGATCTTTACAAGTACTGGCAAAAATTTGAACTGCTCTTTATTCTTTTATTGTTAGTGTGATCATATTATTTAGTTAATCCAAAAACATTATTTTATTTCTTTTTAGAGAAGGGATAACTTTTATATATTCTTTCTCATTATTTATGATTGTCTTGATAGACATGATATCTCCTTGAGTATCAAAGATCTTTTTCCATTTTCAACTGTTATATGTAATCTATAGCTTTTTTACTATGGCCAGAGTTGCAGCAACAAGGTTACCTTTCTCAATTGTTTTGACTTCTACTGGATCATCAAGTATATTTTTGAACTTTCAGTATTTGAGTTGACTTTGTTTAAGTCAGATAACTATTGCAATTCCTAATGCTTCACTGTTATTTAGTTGATAAATAGTATTGTTATATGACTTTTAAGTTGAATTTTCTATACACTTTTGAATCCATAGATTTGTTTATTGTGTATACAACTATTTGATATTGTTCTACAAATTAGGGCTTTGTTTTTGAAAGCTTTTCTATATATAGCTGTTAGATCATTGCAGACTTTTTCATTCAAGTGTATGTACTATATTTTGTATCTATATAAGGGATTAGAACTCTATTGATAATGTACTTGGCATGTTTTTTGGTTAGACTTTTGTTATTAATTGCTTGGATTACTGTTCTGATCTCTATTTTAAGTAGATTAATAGTATCCCAATTGTTATGTCTTCTTTCTAACCAGATACCCAGGAATCTTGCTTGATTATGTTTATCTGGTTATTTTACTATTAATTTATTTGTCCCTGCATAAACTGTGCCTGGGTTTGTACTGTTCCAATTAAAGGTCAGGAGGATAAATTTTTCACTGTTAATTTGGGAATTATTTGCCTAATAAAATTGTCTGGTATCTTTCAAGATATGTTCCATATCTTAATGGCTATACTATAATCTGTATATATGGTTGCTTTTTCATTTTTAGGTATTGTAAAGATTGCAAT
>CAJVPT010001893.1:0-19478 GCA_910592055.1 Acaulospora colombiana | reverse complement strand
TAAAACCTTGGGTCAACTGCTTTGGACAGCTGGCCTTTATATACATAATTGAATATTAATTATTTGGTGACCAAAGTAACCAAATTTGCCAGATTTGTCAAATTAAGCCAATATGCCAGATCTGCTCACTTGAGTAACCTGTTAGCTAAATATAGATAAGATATGAAAATTAAATAATAAAATTAAATAATGCGCACTACGTTAATTACTACTTTGCCCTATTGATTGGATCTACCCTATGAACCAATGAGACACACCTTGCATTACATGTGTCACATGATTTAAAAATAGAACTAAAGTAATATGATAGACAAAAACTATAGATAATAATTAAAGGAAAATATAACTAATAATTAAAGCTAACAATAGATACATCTTACAATGCAAAAACTTAAACACAAAGAATATGTTCTTTCAAAAAAAAGGGACAGATAACAATTAGTCAAAGAGTAAGTCATAACAAGAACAAAATCAAAATGAGGCACTTCACAATTACAAATAAATTACCAGTGAAACCATGTAAAGGCTGTCACCTCACCACCCATATAGATCAAAGAGAATCTAATTGTTGCATCGAGATGTTAACAACAATCCTATTTATAGTTCTGATTATTAAAACTACTATATCCAATTACAAAACATACGGTCCACCAAAAAGAAACTTGCAAATATCTCCCCAGAGCTGGAACAAATGGTGGCAACAGCCAAATTCCACATTAGAAATACTAATAATAACTCAGAAAACCTCGAATATAAAGCTATTCAAACAGGTTATAAGTGGTCTAGAAAATCTATATAGAAGCATCATGATCATATCAAAAAAACTAACAAATCTTTATATATATAGATGGAAACCACAAAAGCAATAAAAAAGACATAATACGAATAGGAGTCATATTTCTTTCCAACAATGGAGAATAATTGTGACTCACCATGACATTCAGTGGTCAGAATCAGCCTACAGATCAGAAATAATAGCAGTTATTATCACATGTATAACAGCTGAAAAAAGAAAGTTACTAATTATACATACTGACTCACAAATACTCATCCAAGATTATAGCAAGTTATTATTTTTTTTTTTAATGCTAGCTCAGCTTTACTTTATTTGAATTAAGTAGAGATATACATATTGTTTATATTAAAATTACCTATGTTAACCAAACTAGTTCGATAGAGAAAGACTCACCGCATGGCCTGTTATCATTCTAGTGGGAGCTAACCAGCCAAGGCTGGGCTAGTGCTATATAAAATTGTAATTATATGGGAGGAGTGTGTAATGTTCTTTATATATTGTTCTATATAATTATTTACCAGGTCTATATATTGATCTTTTATATGTTTTTCCAGTGTGTTGAGTTGTATACTTTTCTGTGGAGTGCTATATCTAGCTGTTCTTTTAATTTTCCATGTGATATCATATAGTTTTTCCATTCTTGGAATTCTTCACATCTTTAAGTCCAGATGCTGTAGATGTATTCATTAGTTTCTTTCTTGTCTGATTTCTTTTATACATTTTTTCTTTTGTTGTTTATTTGATACATATCTGATTATTAGATTGTATGTTTCTTTGAATATAACTTCTTTGATGATACATTTGAGATATTCAGTATACTTCAGAGAGTTGTTTCTTAGATAATTGTTAATCTGTGTTTCTATGTTTTTTATCTTACTGTATTGACTGACTTTGTTTATAATTGTGTTCCTTATATATTCTTCTATTTTTTGTCGCTGACCTTAACATATGAATGGATATGTATTTATTTCTTTAGATCTTCAATTATGCATTTGTCATCTCTGTACAAGTTCGGAAGTCTTTGATAGAGTTTGACTTTTGTTGGGAGTTCTTTATTCCAGAGACATATTTTGAATTTCCTTTGTTGTTAGTCTTTTGCATTGATTTGTTGTTTACTTATTCTGGTTGGTTGCAGATTGGATATTGTTATAGGCCAATGTATATATTTGATGATTTGGTCGCTAAACTCAATTCTTGTTCTATTCAATAGTCTTCATCTAGTTAGGTGTGTTGCCTTTATCAGTTCTTTGACCATAGTTTTGATAGGGACTTCGAGTGTGATGTTATTCCATTGGGGGTGTAACATGAATTGTAGGTTTTTTATGGGATAAGTACCAATTGTTCTATACCCTGGTATCATACCATGATGTGTATCTATTGCTACAAGTTTGTATACTTGCTCATTATATTTGTTACCTATATGGGCCTTGACTTTGATAAGGTCAATTTTCAGGTAGTTGCCTAGAATTATATCTTTGAGCAGTTGAAGAATCCCCAGATTTTTCTGCTTTCTCAGATTATGTATGTAATTTGTTCCCATCACTTTTTGAATACTGTTTATTGCTACCTGACTATCTGTATAGATAATGGCTCTGCTATATGCAGGTAGTATGCTAATCTTATTAGGATAGCCATTAATTCTGCACTTGTCAATGAGGGAAAGTTTTCTATTTGTCCTTGAAATTGGAGTTCTTAGTTGTCCCTAATTATTATTATCCATTTGAAACCCATATGAAATTGATTAAAGCAGCATGTCATGAATCCATCCGTATATATCTCAAAATTGATTTCATTTTGTGATTGTAGTTAGTTCATCTAATATAAGAGGTGAGATGGCTAATATCTTCCTGATCTGTTCTGATGTGTATTTTCTGTAGGTATTTGCACATCTATATTGTAGTTTATTGATCTATATTCTAGTTCTGTGAGTATGGTTGAAATTGAATTTGGTAAGACTCTACTTCTGAGCCTGTTATCTTCTTTCAGGATGTTAGGTCATATTGAAATTTTACTACATTATACTAAAATTGTTACTGTATGTTGTCTGCTAGCTGTGAAAGTACATGTGGAGTTTGATTGAGACTGTTGATTTATGTTATATTCTATAGATTCATTTAAAGGGGATTCTCCAGGTACCTGTGTGTAGTGTTGAGTTGTTATCTACCTTTCTTTATTTCCTACTGATTATTAGTTCTGTGTTCTTTTTCATTGCTATCCAATGTGATTTTGCTGTTTGTGTGTCTGTTGTTGATATACTGTACATTGTTGAAAGCACTTGATTTGTTCTTGTTGTTTGTCAGTCATTCATGTCTGCAAATTGTGTTGTAGTATGAAAAATCAAGATGGGATAGGACCTGGTATTGATTTTTGATAGACTCTTATGATTTGACACCAGTATAGCAGCTTTTCTCTTTTATTGTTGAGGAGATGTTCTGTAAAGAGGATGTTGTGCTTCTTTAAGTTGGAGTGAATCCTTTTATAGAGTTCTGGATCAATTATTTCTTCGATAGTAGTGTCTACCATTTTTATGATCTGGAAGTTACTTCCTTAAATTTTGTGGAATGGGAAGCCATGTGTTCTGAGCATCCAAATTATGTTGTGTATGAGGTTTCTTTCTGGTTCTAAGAGAGGAGCTTATATATGGTTGTATATTTCTTTAGTTAATCAGAACATGTTTTATATTAACTGTAGTTGATGGTGTGCTATGTCTCCTGTGATATTGTTTTGATTTACTCTTGTGCATCAATTGTTGTATATAGTTGTACTTGTCTGTCCCATATGTGCATTATATTATATTCATATTTATTATAGAGCATACAGTTGGGTATTGTGTTGGTGAGTCCTATTTTATATTTGAACGTTTTTGTCAATTTGCTTATTAGCTGATTGCAAGTTTGTCTAGTTAAGACTATATCATTGCATAGGTATTCTATACTAGGCATTAATACATGATTGATTATATATTGTACTTGTTTATCAGTAATTCTTTTCATTCCAATTAATGTATATATATAGGCAATCTTCTATTTTATTAGATATTTTTGATAGTCCTTGTATTCTGAGCTATTATATCAGATTCCTAGAATTCTAACTGATATGTTGGGAGAGAATCCTTGTATTTTTTGGTTGTTCATTATTACTCCTTATTCTAGGTCTTCCTTTGTGCTATTGATGATAATCAACTGTGACTTGTTAAAATTGATTTTGATGTCGATAATATAATAAAATTCTTCTGCTGTGTGGATGATTCTTTGCAAGTCTGTTCTGTTGTCTGTTGTTCATGTTGTGTCATCCATGTATACATTGACTACTATATTGATGTTCCTTTTCTTCCATCCTATCTTTAATTCTATACATGTTTTGAAGCTTATTGTATAGCCTTTATGTTGTTGACTGATCATGGCTAGTAGTGGATCATAGAAAATGCACCATAATAATAGAGATATTTTGTCTTCTTGATCCATTTCATCTCTTATCTGGTATTTATCTATTAGGTCATGGTATATTATGATTATATTTTGACAGTCTTGAAATATATTGAGCAAGATTGTTACTATTGTGTCTGGTACCTTGATCCAACTATAATATCTTTAAATTAACAGAGTCATATGCTTTTGATATATAGTATCTTGACTTAAAATCCAGGCTTATTGTTTAGTTTCTTTCACATGTTCGATAATACTGCTGATTATGTAAATCAGATCTTGGGTATTACTACCTGAAAGTACAGCCCAGTTGAATTCAGATAGTATTCCTTTGTAAGTCAAACACTTGGCCACTCTATCTATAATAATTTTGATGAATATTTTCTTTCTGCATCAAGTAACGTAATGGATCTAGTAATGTTTAGATTATGTGTCCAGTTCTTAGGCTTAAGTATAGGATATATGTATCCCCTGCTCCATTCTTTAGATATATTATCTTGTCAGATTATCATATTTAAAATCACTCTAAGTTCTTTACTTGCTTTGTTCTTTAGATATTTGTATACTAGGTATGGTATCTAATTGGGGCCTGGGGCTGACTTCAAGCTGCATTGTTTGATTGCTTGTACAAGTTCTTCTGTTGTAATCTCTTTTAGCATACTTTTGTAATGGTACTGCTTAATATGTGGTTTGGATTTATATTCAGCCCACCACCTGGAATGTATTCTAAATTTTGAATGTTCCTGTGTGATATCCAGTTGTAGAAGTGCTCCTTTACTTTAGTTTTGATTTCTGCTGGTTCTGTAACTATCTGTACTTCTTCTCCTTATTGAATAATAAGTCTGTCTAGTTGTATTTGTTTTCTAGGTCTTTCTAGAATACTATTGATCATGGCATGCTTATTGTTATTGTATTGCTCTTATCTTATCTGGATTCTTTTTCTATTGCAATAAGTTGTTTTTTATGAGAGGTGACCTTTGCAACTGTTTTGTATACCTTTATGTTGCCTTGGATTACTTTAATCCATTCTTCAAGATATGTGTTGGGATATTCAGCTTCTAGTTTTTCAAGTGTAGGCATCATATCTGGGACTGATTTTTGTATACTTACTGGGATCTGAAGTGGCTGATGTATTTTTTCTTCTTTTTTGTCTGTTAGTTGTTGTCTTGTCTATATGAGAAATTTCTGTAGCTATATTATAAGTGATACTTCTTCTATATCTTTAACTTGGTATCTTTTTCTCTGATGAAATTTCTTTTTTGAAATATATTTTTTGGCTGCTTTTTGAATAGTGTTACTAAATTGATTCCATCTTTGATCCAGGAGTTGATGACTTATGCATTCTGTTTATATATTGTATTTGATGTATTCGCTAAACTTTTTCTACTGCTAGGTTGGGGTGAGTTGCCAGTTATATCTGTGATTATGTTTGTAATAAGTTGCTTGTTTAGAAGTGTTGAGATTCTATACTTCTATTTTAGCTATTATTGTGATGTGGTCACTTAGAATTGCTGGTGAAGTAAGATCTTGAATGGTGGCCATTTTTGATTGCTATATTACCTGTGGGCTTATCCAAATTTGAATGATTCTACTGCTACTTTCCCCTCTACTCCAAGTATATTCTCACTTTATGGAGTTATATGTCCTATATATGTCTTCCAAGTTATTATCCAAAAGAATTTGTATTTATTTTCCTGAAGGATAGTGTTTTTTTATTATCTTCATGCTACTGTGCTTGTCGATTGCTGGATTGAAAATTCCGTTTATATCCCTTACTACCAGAAGAAGCCATCCTTTCTTTGTTGCTTCTTTAATCTATTTGCTTATGATGTTGAGTACCCTTTGTTTTTCACCTTCCATATCTTGTACAGAGAAGTATACTTCAATTATTTTCATTTTTTCTTTGTGTGAAAAGGCCAGGTCAGCTGCAATGAGTCTACCTGTAAGTGTTTTGTAATTATAAATTCTATATACAATGTCCTTATTATCATTATATTTAGACCTTGTCCATTGGTTTGTGCTTCTTTATGGATCCATATGGTTTGAAATTTTTTGTGTTGCCAATGTTTTGATTGTTGATGTGAACTATTTATTTCTGTGGTGATTATGATATCCCAGTTTGCTATATTACAAAAACTGAACCATGTTTACATTTGTGTGTCTCCACTAGACCTAGAATATTGAATGTTATGACCTTTTATATCAGTTTGTATTCTCAATATATTGTTGTGGGTATTGTCATATCAATTGTTGTATTATTTATATTTGAATTATGATTTAGATTTTTTGCTACGTAGTCTGTTTCTTCTGTTTGTTATTTTGGTATATTGTAAAAGTTTGTCATTTGCTTGTTTCAGAAATTGCTTGATCTTAAGTAGATATAGTGTTTTGATTACTACTTATTATTATCTGTGCGGGGGGAAGGTGTGCTACTTGAGATGGAATTTAGTACAATATTGTATATCTGATTCATATGTCTATCTAGTTTTTGCACGGATAACTGAATATGTTATTGTTGGGTATGGATATCTTGAGTACTATTTTGAAATGTTGTGTCTATTACTGTGCTTTCCTCTGTATTGAGGGGAAAGGTGTCTTCATCCATTTGTCTTGTGTAGTATTCATTATATGTCTCTAAGTTAACTATACATTCCTCTAGATCAGTTATATCTTCTTTTATCTCTTGGATTTCTTATCTTATTGTCTTAAGAATGTGAAGTACTTTTGTCATGGTTGTTTAAGAGGGATGAGAATATGTCTCCACTTTTTTGGGTAGTCTTGCTGCTGCTACATAGGAGCCTGGCCTGGCCTTTCTCTGGTTGTTATATGTGGTTGTCCTTCTTCTTATAGTTTTAGTACATACAGGCCTGAACCTGTTATACAGTTTACTGAATCTGTTGACTTGTTCTGCATTATACTGGTTCCATTGTATTCTTCTTTCTTTGATTGGGCACTGAGTAACTAAGTGTGTTGCATTTCCATATAAGGTGCAAAGTTTTGTGTCAATTGGTTTCCATTCTGCTTGAGTTTCTCCAAGGAGAATATTCTGTGTTATTGCTGCTTCTAGGTTCTCTTGATTCATAAAGCCAATAATTGCGAATTGCTTGCATCTGTATGACATGTACCTAGGAATGTAGTATGTCTTGACTCTAATTTGTTCATATGTTAATCTGAGGTCAAAGGTAGTGGTATTGTGTGGGAGGTTTATTAACTTGACTGCGATATTTCCATATACTTTTATTTGGTCATGTTCTATGTACATCAAAAATTCTGACTAAGTCTGATTATAGCAAAATACTTCATTTGGCAACTAGATCTTCCTTGACCTGTTTATCTGCATAGATGATAACTGCTGATTGCAACATTTGTGTATAGACATTTTGATGTTTGTAATCTTTCCAAATTTGGCAAAGGTCTGTTGTACCTCTATGAATTTTGTATTCAAGGGGATATCCCATAACCTGATACTGTTTTCCTTATTTGGTCTAGAGGATGTAAAAGCCATGTATTCAAGATGAGTCCCATCCATTTCAAGTAAGATAGTGTTGCATACTTCTTCTGCAGTCTAGTGATCACTGAAAATAGCAATGATATGTTCCTCTTCTCCTTTTCCTTTGCTGTGGATAGAGAGAAGGCTGATGAGTGTGTTTAAGCTTTTTGCGATGTGTGCTGTCTTTTGGTTGGTAGTTCTTCCTGGAACTTTTGATGCTTTGATGCCTGTTTTGACTCTTTCCCTTCCAAATATTGTTTTTGGGTCAATAGATGATCTTGGTCTGAGTTTACCTACTCTGCTGATTGGTATGTTTCTATGGAAGACTTCTTGCCATTGTCTACTGGATTCAAATCTTGTCTGGCTGCTGGTACCTGATTCTTCCATTTCTACATCTGAGTCATCTATTCTTGCTGCTATAAATGCAGCAAAAGAGTCCCTATTTTGTTCGTTTTCTTGGGTATTTCTACCTTTGTCACTTTTATTAATTTATATATCTTATATGATCATTTTTTCCACTTCATCACTCCAAGTTGGTTGTTTTTAATTGGTTTTCTTTTCTCTAATAGTTTCTGTACCTGAGGTTACAGGCTGGCTTGTGTTCTGGTTCTTTGACTGTTCATTTTTAGCATTTTCTAGAGGGATTTCTCTTTCTTCTTCTTTGTTTTTTTTTTTTGTTCAACTTTGTTGTCTCTATATGGGTTTCTTTGCATAACAGTCTTGTGTTACCTTTCACCAGGATATTCTCATTGTAATTGGGTTTACCCTGGATGTATGGGCTTCTGCGGTCTCAAGGAGAACTCATCTTTCCATTTACTTTTCTTCTTATTTCTCAAAATTGCCTAAAAAGGAAATTTTTAAGAAAAAAAGGATCTGTGGGAAAGAGTTTTTTTTTTTTTTTAGCATTCTCTTCTTTGTATCAGTTATAAGTATTGATAGTTGATTGGATTATATAAAGTGCTACAGATTACAATGGACTCACCAAAATAGTCCACAATACTATACAGAATATCAATCTATCTGTAATGCTTTTGCAAATATTCTCTTTCCTGCATTCAGGAAAGTAATTAATCTTGTGATGTTTAGGTTGTTTTGCCAATCTTTTGATTTTGATATTGAATAAATAGCTACTTTACTCCATTCTTTTAAGTATTATTTTCTCTAATAATTCTGTTAAAGAGTAAATGGATTTATCCTATTACCTTGCTCCTAGTTTTTTGTAAGTCATATATTAAATCTGATTTCTCTCAGGAGCTGATTTTGTGCTTCTATTTTGAATTGCTTTTTTGATTTTCTCAGTGAATATTTTAGTATGAACTAGATTATACTATTTGGGAATAATATTTTTTTTATTCATATTCTGCTGCCCAGGAAGGGAATTGAAAATTTGCCTAATATATCTGACTAATTTCTAGTCTTAAAAGTGTTGTCTAATCCTGCCTTTAATTTCTTTGGAATTGTTATGATTGATACTTTCACATCTCTATAATGATTTTATCCAGGATAATGGTTCTTCTAGATTTTTCTATAATACTATTGATCATCACTTTTTTGTTTATTGCTAGATATGCTTGTCTATTCAAGGTTCTTTATTTGATTATAAGAGCTTGTTTTCTATAGATGATTACTTGGGTAATAACTTTGTGTCTGTGAATGATTTTTTGAATATAGTCTAGCCAGTACTGTGAGAAAATGTTGAGATGCTCTACCTTTAGCTTGGTCAAATGTTACTAAACATCAGAAAACTTTTTTTAGAGTTGTTTTGACAATATGTGAGGTAACTTGTTTTTTTTTGAATGACTTTCTGTTAGTTATTAAAGAACTGCATTTGTATTAGAGGATCTTTGATTGTGTCTTCTTCTCTTTGTATTCTTTTTTTCTTTTATTGTTTTTTTTTTGAAATATGGAGCTTGACTGTATATAGTCTCCCATTGCTTATTTATTGATCTTGATTTGTGCTTTGATTGTTTAAGGCTCTGTCAACTTATAAGAAGAATTTTTTCCATTGTTCACTATTTGCTAATTGTCAATTGTTTCTATAGTTTAATCCATAATAGGAGGTCACCTTGTATAAATTTAGTTGCCATGTTTCTATTTTAGGAATGGTGAGTTTGTAGTCATTAGAAATTATGGATCTAGAGCTTTTCCAATATAGGTTTTTTTGCTTTGCCATGATAAGTATATGTTTATTCAAATTTGACTAATCCTACTGCTATTATTGTTCTGGCTCTAGGTATATTCTTTTTTGTATGGATTGAGAAATCTGTATATATTCTTTAGACTATGATCATAAGTGTTTCTATTTGAGAACCTATTAATTCATTGAATGTACTTTGTTTATGCCCATTGTTTTTATCTTATGCCAGGTTGAAAACTCTATTTAGATCTCCTAGAACAAGAAGATGTCAATTCTTTTGAAGTGCTTCTTGTATTCATTGCTTTAATTTGTTAAGAGTATCTTTCTGTTCTTTATTTTTTTTGTTTACATGGAAATAAATACCTATAATCCTAAGTTTTTGTTTTTTTGTAGAAGGCAAGATCTGCATAAATCAATCTTCCTTTTCAGATATTGTATTTGTAAATGCAGTCTGCTATATCTTTTTTGATTATTAGGTTTAATCCTTGTTCAATCATTTATTCTTTATTGTATAACCAGATTATATAATAAGATAGATGTGTCCAGGGTTTTAATTATTGATGGGTACTGTTGGTCTCAATAGTTACTATAATATCCCAGTCCTTTGTTGAATCACATTTCTCTTTTGTGTTTATTTTTAGACTTTAAATGTTTGCAGTTTTAGTTTGCCATATTAAATGTTGGTGTCTTGTCCAGTATAGGCAGTTGTGTCATTGTTGTTGTAATTATTTTTCAGTATATAATTGTTTGAGCAAGAAATAGAGTTTATGAATCTTGTTTTTGTGTATTATTGAGTATCTTCTCAGATTATACAGTATATTATCATTATTGTATGGTAGATTTTCAGTAGGGATAGTTTTGATGTATCACTTATTAATTATTTCTAGGAGGGAAGAAAACTACATTGGAAATTAGTTCTAAAATTGCTTTAACTGTCTTATACATATTTTAATCTATTCTACTTATAGACTTATGAAATCATTATTGTTGAGCTTAGATATTGAAGTGCCTTTTTACATTTAATTGAGAAGTAGGAATTCTATTTTAATTTGAGAGATCTTTTTTTATTCTCTATTTCCATGGTATCTGAAAGTTTTCTTCTGAAACTTCTAAATTATATAATCTTTTATTCAGATTACTAATATTTTCTGTTATTTCTTTAATTTTCTGTTTAATTTCTTTGAGAATAGCCATACTATTGACTAGTATTGGATTGCTCTTTTGGATCTTATTTATTGACATAGATCAAATTTGATAGCTAATACATAGTATTTAAGCTTAATTTGGCATTATTATGAAATTTTTATTTAATTTTTAATTGGGGTGGTATGCACTGGTCTGAACTTATTATATAGTTTTTCAAACTTGTTTCTTTTTCTTTAATTAAACAGTCATTGAATAGAAGCTTTGGATTATTATAAATTGTGCACAGTTTTACTTTGATAGATTGTTAGGTACAATTAAAGTTTATGAGTAGGAATTTTTACAATATGGCTGTTTCTAAGTCTTTTTAACTACTAAAGCTAATAACTGTAAATCTCTTTATTTGATATAAAATTCTTCTGGATATATAGCAGGTTTTGGCCTTGATTTATTTACAGATTCTCCTTAGATCGAAGGTATGATATTGAATGGAAGGTTGGCAAGTTTTGCTGCAGTTTGTCTATATACTTTTATTTGATCTACATTTTATTGTATATTGAAAACTCTTACTAAGTCTACTTTGAGGAGTATACTCTATTTGTTAATTAAAGCATCTTTGTTTTTTTTTTTTGTATATGTAATTATTGTTGTTTGCCTCATCTACTAAGTTGATATGGTGATATTACTAATTACTTTATATTTGATAAGTATTATTGTACTTCTATAAGTTTAGTATCCAGGAGAATGTTCCATATTTTGATATTGTTTTCCTATTTTAAAACTAGATTTATATATTTTATAAGGGCTATGTATTTGTTATCCATATTGTGTAACAGATTATAATATATCTTTATTACTTCTTATTTATTACTTAAAATGATGATATATGTTCTATCTCTTTTTTTTTCTTACTGTAAATTGTTATAAGTCCTTTTAGTAAATTCAGGACCTTGATAAGTAAAATTATTTCAAATTGTGGTTTTTCCTAACAAGTCTAAAATAGGAATACTAATCTTGGTTCTCTCTTTACTATAGTAAATAGTTTTCTTAAAAAAAGATAGAGATCTTGATTTGATGGTTTGAAAGTCTGCCTTCTGTTTACTCTTATTACTAATACATTTTTAGAATAAAGTTGATACATGTTGGTCTTATTTTATCTCTATCTCCATGTTTAGATTATCTGTGTATACTTTTTTTATATTACTATAATTGGTTCTAAGGAAATTTTTTTTTATATATTCATATTTAATATTATTGAGATGTCATCAAATTGATTTTCTATTGGATCTTTGATAGCAATGATGTTTTTTTTAACTTCTTCACTACAATTAGTCATCTGATTAGTTTTTGTGAAAAATTTAGATATTGTAGTCTGTGAAGCTAGGTCCTGTAGTATATATTAGTTGTTAAATTTTATGAACATGATTTTTTTTTTGTTTTTTTTTGGATTTTTCTTTATTTATAATATTTTTCTTTGCTATTTGCATTGTTGTTTCTTTGCATAGCTTATTTATATTATCTCTTACAAGGATATTTCCATTGTAGTTGGGCCTTTATTGAGATATTTTTTACAAAGTTTTCTTTGAGAAGGCATCTATCTATTCACTCTTTTATTTTCTTTAAAAATTAATATAAAAGGATTTTTTTGGAAAAAAAGATCTGTGAAAAAGAGTTTTATTATTATTACTAATAAAAAAATTCAAATATATAGTAGATCAAGTATATAAATTATATAAGGTTGCAAAAAACATAAAAATAAAAAAAAATTATATAGAATTATTAAGAAATAAATTTGTTGTAAATTAATAGTTTGGTTTTTAACTAGATTTGTGGATCCATAGTACAGTAGTAGTGCTCCTAGGTCAAAATTACTAGGTCCAGAGTTCAATACCACATGAGAGCCAAAGTGAAAATAAGTTACAAGTGACACAAAGATCTTATTTATCTCATGATAATAATCTGGTGATCCAAATATAACAATAAAACAAGGACTAATAGGTTAATAATATAGTGGTTAGCATTTCATAAAAGATCAAAAGATCACAAGATTCAGGTTCAATTTTATCAATAAAAAAATAAAACTGGCTCGATAAGAAAAAGAACCTATCTATTGGTGTAACTGTAAATTAACCAATGTTTCTAATATAGCATCTAGTCTATATATAGATTATAATCAGATTGTGATCTGAAATTGAATAGGATTATTAATAATACAATCACGTTATCAATAAAAATGATAATAAGAAGAGTAGATTCCCAAAACTAGTAGCATACCTTTTAGGACTTATTCTCATGTATGTGGCTGTGTTGGGTTTTATAGACTTGACTATTGGGAGGCCTTGATGGAGGAGAAATCTGCGAACCACTCCGAAGGATCAAAAAAACTGAAGTCTTGAATACTGAATTTGACAGCCTGATAACTAAAATACTCTTAATAAAAATTGTTTTAAGAATAATTAAGATAGAATCATGTAGTCTTCCAGCTTTGGGTGGGCTAGTAGTGATTGTATATAGCATTAGTTAAATATATAACTACTCATTTATAATAAACAAACAAAGTTATGATTAATAAAAATTACAAATTAAGGCCATGGCCTTTAAACTTTTGTATATCAATTAATCAATTCAAGTATAATCAATATTCTAAACAATGGATTTTCTCTTTACACCTTGTTCACACTTAAAATCAGTGTTAGTGGATTCATAACACACTATTATCGATAAATATAGACTGCAGTAAGTTACAAGGTTTACAGTTTCAGCTGTCAGACTGAGCTATTAGTCTTTTTTTCTTTATAAATATATTTTTCATTGCAATTAAATTTGTGTAAAGGGAATATTAATGAATAAATAAAGGTTAAATAACATGACTATGCCAGTATTAAAAAAAAAATAGTTTGATTTTTAACTATATGTAGAATTTAAAATATTTTATAGTAATAATTTATAATCAATAATTTTGCTAATTAAGTATTTATTTAAATTAGTTAAGAAGTGAAATATTATTCTTTATATTGTATTTAGAAAAATAGTTTTCTGACAATGGGCAAGTTAGTATAAGAAAGTTACAATATTTTGTAAATATCTAATATACTATATATACAATAAAAACATAATGCAGGTTAAAAAATAACAACACAATATTAAGTTTTTTTTAAAAAAAAGCCTATAGCAATTCTAATTTTTATATTATTAAATTCTAACTAATTATAATATTCAATAACAAGTATTCTTGATATATATTTTAAAAATTTTTTATATTTAATAGTATCATTATTTATTTACTTTTATTATATTTTTGATTAACTTTTATATATTTTATAGTTTTTTGTATTTTATAACTTTTTTTCAAATATCAACCACAATTTTATATTTTTGTCTTATGTAAATGATGTGTGATGTGATTATAAAAAAAACTGAATAGTCGAATAAGGTCTTAAGAATAATATACGTACAGCATCGATTTGTGTAACATGTGATATAGATTTCTTTTAGTAATGATAATATCATAGATATTAATACATTTGTCATTTCGTGAATCATCACTAGCAATCAAGAGAAGATAGTATAATAAAATACACGTTCCCTTGAGTGAGTTTTTGATCTTTTTGCTTGATATGTTCACATGAGTAATAGCATAAGTAGATTTTAAAGATAAAGTAAGAATAAAAATTTTTTTTACTAATTGCCAAATTGAAACTCATAACTATGCAATTAATTTTCATCACTATTTACACAAAAAAAGTTTGAGAAAAAAACATTTATTTATAATTTTTGACAAATAGGACAAAAAAAGGTACTTCATGGTTTTGTTTTTCTAAGTTTATTTTCAACAAAATTTTCAATCATACTTCCACAATTATTATAACATTATTTTCCTGCTGTAAAGTAATTGTAGTGATTTATGCAAAAATTTAGAAAATTTTAATAGTTACGACATGTATTAAAGTGTGATCAGAGATTCCTTTATCATTTTTTGTGTAAATATACGTAATTTATGAAAGACTGAATGAGAATGATTTATGAAATCATAATTTTAGACTTCAAAATTATTAGTTAATAATAAATTCATGATTACTGTTTATTTTCATATTTAATTTAAATTATCCTTTAAAGATTTCAACTATTATGAAATTCAACTTCAATATTCTTAAAACTCTAAGAAACTTCAGGTTTCTCAATAGTATCTCTTTGCTTTAGGAGATGCTTATTTATAAAACTCAAACCTTTTACGTCTTGAATAATTGATTTATTGGCCATCAATATATATTGATTTGATGCTCAATACAAGTTGATGCTAGAAACTTGTTCATTTTTTCTTTTCACATGCCACGAACAGATAACTCTATTACCACCACCAGTTAGTAAAAAGTCTGTGATCCATGCAATACTAAGAACAGATCTATAAAGATCGATAATGATTAGACAGAGACCAGATATTACAGACCACAGCCGCACCGTCTTATCATCACTACCCGATGCCAGTTGGGTGCCATCTGGTGAGATCACTATACTTCTAACATAATGAGTATGTCCTTCCAGAATGCGTGGTTTCTGTTCTAAATTCTTGAGAGACCATAGCTGTACCGTCTTATCATCACTACCTGATGTTAGTTGGGTGCCATCTGGTGAGATCGCTATACTATTTATCCCATTACTATGTCTTTCTAGAATGCGCAGTTCCTGTTCTAAATTCTTGAGGGACCACAGCTGCACCGTCTTATCATCACTACCCGATGCCAGTTGGGTGCCATCTGGTGAGATCATTACACTCCATACACATTTACTATGTCCTTTCAGAATGCGCGGTTCCTGTTCTAAATTCTTGAGAGACCATAGCCATACCGTCTTATCATCACTACCCGATGCTAGTTGGGTGCTATCTAGTGAGATCACTATACTATTTATTCCATTACTATGTCCTTTTAGAATGCGCAATTCCTGTTCTAAATTCTTGAGAGACCACAGCCGCACCGTCTTATCATCACTACCCGATGCTAGTTGGGTGCCATCTGGTAAGATCGCTACACTTCTAACATAATCAGTATATTCTTTCAGAATGCGCAGTTCCTGTTCTAAATTCTTGCGAGACCATAGCCGTACTGTCTTATCATCACTACTCGATGCTAGTTGGGTATCATCTGGTGAGATCGCTATACTATTTATCCCATTACTATGTCCTTCTAGAATGCGCGGTTCCTATTCTAAATTCTTGAGAGACCACAGCTGCACCATCTTATCATCACTACCCGATGCTAGTTGGGTGCTATCTAGTGAGATCGCTACACTTCTAACATAATCAATATGTCCTTCCAGAATGCGTGGTTCCTGTTCTAAATTCTTGAGAGACCATAGCCATACCATCTTATCATCACTAGCCGATGCTAGTTGTGTGCTATCTGGTGAGATCACTATACTATTTATCCCATTACTATGTTCTTCTAGAATGCGCGATTCCTGTTCTAAATTCTTGAGGGACCACAGCCACACCGTATTATCTGAGCTACCCGATGCCAGTTGGGTACCATCTGGTGAGATCGCTACACTTCTAACCCAACTACTATGTCCTTCTAAAATGTGTAGTTCTTGTTTTAAATTCTTGAGGGACCACAGCCACACCATCTTATGTGAGCTACCCAATACCAGTTGGGTGCTATCTGGTGAGATCGCTATACTATTTATTTCATCATTATGCCCTTCCAGAATACACGGTTCCTGTTCTAAATTCTTGAGGGATCACAGCCGCACCGTCTTATCTGAGCTACCCGATGCCAGTTGTGTGCCATCTGGTGAGATTGCTACACTCTATACAGTATTATTATGTCCTTCCAGAATGCGTGATTCCTGTTCTAAATTCTTGAGGGACCACAGCCGCACCGTCTTATCATCACTACCCAATACCAGTTGGGTGCCATCTGGTAAGATCACTACACTTCTAACCCAACTACTATATCCTTCCAGAATGCACGGTTCCTGTTCTAAATTCTTGAGGGATCACAGTCACACCGTCTTATAACTACCCGATGCTAGTTGGGTGCTATCTGGTGAGATCGCTATACTCTTAACATCATCAGTATGCCCCTTGAAGGTGTGTATATTATCCAATGTCTTAGTATTGTATAGATAAATTTCATAACCACTACCGACAGCAAGCAATTGTCCATCAGGTGAATAACAACAGCACCGACACCGATCATCGTGATTTAAAAAAGGCATCTCTCCAAATTCAACTCTTGACATATTAGCTAAAGTGAAATCAGCGTGTCGCAACTACGCCCCTCGAAAATTAACATTACTTAGATCTGCACCTTTAAATTGTATGTGATCAAATAAGCCATAGCTTAGGTCTGCACTGGCAATGGTAATTCCATTTAAATCATAATTGTTGAATTGAATCCCTGCCTTGACCAGCAAAGTGATCGCATTAGCAGTCGCTGTCTCAAGAGTCACATCCATTTTGGATCTTTCGATGAAATTTAAAAGTTTTTTTCTAAATACATCTTCTCGTTTAACATATTCAACCAAGAAACGTGTTACACCAAAATCGGTTATAAGATTTCTAATAATGAATAGCTTCCCTGCATTCTCATCACCTTGACGTTTAGTTGATATACTGTCATGAATAACTCTGGCAACAAAATATTCAAATAAGGACTTATGCAAAAAGCTATAATGGTTCTCATTGGTACCATATTCTACACGTTTTAATGGATATCCATTTCGCAATAATCTAGTTTTTGGAATTTCACCAAAAAAGGAATCCCAATCGGAGTCATCATCATCATCCTTGAAATATTTTGCTATCACTTGTTCTGTTTCATATAGTTTTATTGCGAGAACCTTAACGTGATCTAACACAGCACGCGTAAAGCCTCCTTTGCTATTCTTTAACTCTTCAAAGAATTTTTTCTCTTCATCTGATAGTCATAATTTAGTTGTTTCTAAACATATTTCAGCTTTATTAAACCATAGTTTTATAAACTCATTATATAAATCCAAGTAGGTAAGTCTTGTATTATTTTCAAATTTCTTTATTAAATTGGGAATGACATCAATAGCAATCTTTAAAATAAAAGGATTGCTTATCAAGTCAATTAAGTTTGGTATCTTATTTATGGCCTCATGGTACCATGTAGCTTTTGACTCATCTGCCCCAATGTATTTCCCAATATATTCATTAATTTAATCAGGTGAAAATGGAGCAACTATAAACTCTTGAAGTGCTTTATAGTTTGGCAGCTTATTAAATCTGTGTGGACAAAATTTATCTTTATATCTGGAATTTAAATATTCGGTACGACAACTTATGATAACTTTGGCTTGCCATTCGTGGAGATTATTTGTAACGTAAATATTTCGATCCTTATTTATTTCATCATAGCCATCTAAAATAAAAATAAAATGGCATTCTTTAAGAATTCGAATATCCTCTTCTAAAAATCCTCCTTTATCTTTAAAGTATTCGATGACGAGGTTGTTAATTGGATCCTTTATAGTTGGCAGAGAGATAAACAAGGGAATAATCTTTTCTTCATTTATCTTTTCTCCATTTTTATACTTTTTCCATAACAAGTGTGTAAGCTTTCGAATAAACGTAGATTTTTCAGCTCCAGCATCTCCCATAAGTAAAAGAACTTCTTTGTTCGAGTTTTCTAAAAAGTTAATGGTTGCTAAAGTTGGTGTTATTAAAGCATTACGTGCAATACTAATAGCTGGAGATACCTTAGCCAATATCGCTCAAGATATTATAAATCTTGCGGAAACTTCCAAACATAATAAAGAGGATTGCAAATATATTTCTAACCGAGTACAAGTAAATTTAGAAATTATAATTGGATACCTGCCACAAGGTGATGCTGCCGAGAAGTCATTAGAAGCTTATAAAAATATATTAATTGAAATAAAGAATTATATGAATGAAATAAGTCAAATGGCTTGATACATGAAAATTGAAAAAGCAAATAATGTAAGTTCTGTATAAAATTTGGTTTTTTTTTATGAAATCAAGAAATTTAATATTTTTTATTTTAAGGTTAAAGCCAAGAATGACAAATTGCTAAAGGAACTAGAAAACGCTTCAATAGATTTCTATAGGAGTTTGTTACTTAATATCAACATTGTAACAAATAACACCAATAGTGTAGCACATGACACAAATAGTGTAGCGCATGATACGAATATTGTAGTAAATGACATGGGATGGGATGTTAAGACGTTGCTGATTCAACAGGTAGAATTATTATCTAAAAAAAGCTTGGGAGAACAGAAACCTCTAGTTGATAGGCTTTTTGAAACAGTTGATAAGCTTGAAATAAATCAATTGCAAGGACTCGAAATAAATAATTTGACATGCTACGTCGACCCGCAGTGCAAATATCAGCTTAACGACAAACAAACTTTTGATTTACTGGGTAAAACCATTAACTTTTTAGAAAACTCGAACAAAGAAGTTCTTTTACTTATGGGAGATGCTGAAGCTGGAAAATC
>CAJVPT010001892.1:0-19478 GCA_910592055.1 Acaulospora colombiana | reverse complement strand
TGTATAAAGACGAGTTAGTCACTTTGTGAAAGTTTGTAAAATATTGTAAATTCATTTTCAATTTTTCAATAAAGATATGCCAGTGTGGTATGATTGCGGGTTATAAAAAAAAAAAAAAAATTTTTTTTTATTTCAATTAAAAAAAGTTAAACAACTATTAATTAGTTATAAAATAAGTTTATAAAATAAAAATTTATTTAAAAAACTCAAAACTCAAAGAAATAAAAATTTTAAATAATATATAGTTTCAATAGCCATAAATAAGTTTTTTAGATAATCCAATAAAAAAGAATATTCTATATAAAATTATTTTATCTCAAGAAAAGATTTTAATAATTTAATAATAAACCTTTTAAAAAACTCTAAAATATATATATATAGTATAAATATTTTATTATACACTTGTATATTTTAGATTTTTTTTTTCTCTTCCGTATATAGTTAGAATAGTTATTACAAATTATAATATTGTTCCTTAGATAAAACTTAAAAGTAATCTTAGGATATACTTTACCAATAATGAGTTTGTTATCATATGAAGATTTGTTAAATTATCAAATGTCCTGATTGCCAGGATAACAAACAAACAAATAATAAAAATAAAATAAACTAGCTTTAAATAAAAAAAACTTGTTAATCAAAAATCAATCAATAATAAATATATTGCTTAACATTTAATGAACAAAAACTTTATATTTTATAAAAAAATTTTTAATGTAACAAAAAATAAAGATATATAACCGCCATTACTTTCCGGAAAAAAAGTAACAAAAAATATATATATATATATATTGTTGTCATCAAAAAGCATTAAAGCATAATTAGCCGATATTTTTATTCTAAATTTCCTCGTTTATTGACAATACCTTCTCCGTTATTGATGCCATCTTTTGATCGAACTCGTCGCGGTCAATTTTTCCAATTTTTAATTTTTTTATTAATTTTTTCTCTTTTTGCAATTCATCCCATTCCTCTTCAATACCACTGCATACACCTTCCTCCTCATCTCCTTTGATATTTTTCGCAGAAAACTCGTTAGCAATCTCATCTGCTTTTCTCTTTTTAACTTGTTCCTTCTTTTTAGCTTTCTTAAGTTTTCTTTCTAATTTTCGCTGCTTTAAGGCTGCCTTTTCTGACCAGGGACCTTTCGGTATTTTTCTTAAACCAAATTTTAATAATTTAATTCAATTCCCCTTAGGAAAAAAAAAAAATATTAACATACTTTTTTTCTGGAAGTGAACTTGAATCCGATTTCGATCTTTCCTCTGCCAGTCTTAGCAGTCTACTTTTTTCGCGTGCTTTATCCGCGTATTTATATTCATCCATCTTATTAAATAATAAAATGAAATAGATTCAACATTAAATTAATTTTGTGCAGCAGTCAAATTTAAAATACACACGTTAACGGGAATTTCTTCAAAATCTATTCTAGAATTTCTTAACTCTGGCATTTTGGGTAACTGAAATTCAATGTAAGTTGTTTCATACTTTAAAATTGTAAGAATACATTGCGGAATTGTAATTACCCGTAATAAGCAATATCCTTTCGCGACCTTTCCCAAGTTGAGATCTTTCAGTCGAAATATGTAACTTAACTCGTGTTTGGAGTAAAAGCGGATAAATGAAACGAAAGCCCTAAGTCCCTTTGAAACGAAACAAAATGTCTAAATTATGTTCACCAGCTAACTTTAATATAAATAGGGTGTTTGTTCACCTTATCATGCAGATCTCGGTCAGAAAGCACGATGCTCTGAATTTTCTTCAAGAGAACTTCGTTTTCATCATCGACAACAGGTACTGGGGAAATGTCACCATCATTTGAGAGTGAGGATGATGCGACGAATTCATTTCCATCGGGCAAAATATATGATTGTCTTTGTAAAGGTATTTTCCGAATTTTCAAAAAATCTGTTCGCAGCCAAAATTTATTTAATCATCCAGAACAATTCCAACTATAAATTTCAGTTAGAATACTTTCCTACATAAACTTCTTCTCTTCCTTTTCCCAAAAACAAGATTGCCTTCCCTTCCTTTCCCGCTCGCGCAGTCCTACCACATCGATGAGAAAATACCTTAGGGTCCTGGGGAGGTTCCATTTGTATAACGACATCGACATCAGGAACATCCAAACCCCTTGCGGCAACGTCGGTGCATAAAAGTAGCGCAGGCGATATGGGTGGAAGATTGACAAATGTTTGATAGGTAGCTGATGAAAATTTTATGAACTTGAATAAGTTATTATCAACAAAAGAAAAAAAAAAAAGCTAATCAGATGAGAACCTATCCGCCGCTTCGTATCCATTTGACCGTGGAACGAATGAATCGATATTCCTTTTAACTGTGGCAACTTCAAAAATATCTATAAATAGAATAACGTTATCGATTGATTATTTTCTATGCAACGGCCAATAAGTAGATATTAGTACCTTATAAAAATAATCCACACATGCACATGTTGCAAAATAAATAATATATTTCTTTGCAGCAGACTCTCTTGAAATTAATCTCAACAATTGTGCCAATTTCTGATGCGGTTCACAAACGATATACCTAATGTCAAGCCTTCAATCCAGCATAAAATAGCCTTAAGATTCGATTTTACGTATTCTAGAAATTCTCATTATCAATGAAAAGCATCCTTACGTAGATGGTGTACGTTGTTCAACTTTAGATATAACATCTTCCACTTTGACTACGACTCTCACAGGATTTCGTAATCCCACACGGACGACCTCTGCGAGCCCATCTGTCATTGTTGCCGAAAATAATCCGGTATTTCTTTGTTTTGGTAGATGAGCTATAATGTCATTCAATGTTTGCGAGAAGCCCATGTCCAATAATCTATCAGCCTCGTCCAATACCAGGATCTCTAACTCCTTAGCATTTACCAGACTTTTCTTGTTTCCGTCTCCAACTAATAGGTCTCGTAGTCTCCCGGGAGTTCCTATTATAATGTCCGGTCCCAAGTCTTTAATAAGGGAAATGTCGTCGTGAACAGTAGTGGTACCTCCAATTATAAGAGCATGCTTTAACTTAGATTCATTAAGGAATATGGTGAATACGGATGATATTTGTTGTGCCAATTCCCTTTTAAAAATATTGTTATTAATACAGGATATACGCCGTGGAAATAATTGAGGCATCAGGGTGTTGTGAAACTGGAGAAAACCTTGTAGGAGTTATGACCAGTGCCCCTACTTCATTGTGAGCCAATTGATTTTTTCGACGAAATAATTTTTCGATAATCGGAATAACAAATGCAAGTGTTTTCCCAGAACCTGTTACAGCCTAGAGAGATTCTAACTTTAATAATTTCTGTTTGCCTCAGATAGAAAACCTCCATGTATTCTCAAAGTACCTCGACAACAACATCTTTGTGTTTCATAAACAGGGGAATGGTAGCCGCTTGCACGGGCGTCATTTCAGAGAAATTCGTAATAGCCAAAGCTTCCATACTAAAAAACAGTAATTGATCCATAAGAATTTTTAGAAAGTAAATTGTTGAAAAATGAACATACATGAAGGGACTTAATCTCGGTTCCAAGATATTCCAGGAGCCCGCTTTGGCATTTGATTCACCCATTTTTGAGTATGTCTAAATGTGTGGTGACATGTAATTTTCGAATTTTAGAAAAATCAATTATTTTGGTTCTCGCATTTTGATTGGAGGATAAGCAACACGTGCAATAATTCAACATCTTACATCTCGAGGACTTGCCCGACAGTGAGCGTGAAGGAAGGTGGAACTAACCTATAATGGCAATACAGTAGTAGTCTTATAGTGCGAGAATAATGATAAATCTATAAATTTTAATTTGACAGAAAAGAGATTATCACAAATTTATGCCACATGATTACAAATATCAAATATCTGATTGATAAATTTAAGGTAGAATTAGTAAGTCATTTGCTATTATGTAAACATAATTTAGTAATGTAATTGGTAAGACTAAAAAAAAAAAAAAATCTTCGATCCATGCGCATATAAGTCGCGCGCATGCACTCGTGGTGGATCCTGAACAAACCAACTGAATATTAAAAAAAAAAAAATGGTCGAAGGCGGAGAAAAGAAACCAGTAGTAGCGAATGGTAAACCTAAAATCTGGTTCGATTCCATCGAAGCCGCCATGCGAGATCTAGGTAATTTAAGAGCAAATTATCAAGTTTTAATCCTTGGTAAGTCTAAATATCTTACTTCCTAAAATATAACTCATAAAGCGGAAGGTAAATTCCTGCTGGTAGTGGATAACGAGGATCGCGAAAACGAGGGAGATCTGGTGATTGCAGCCGAGAAGGTGACCACCGAGAAGATGGCATTCATGGTACGGCACACAAGGTATTTAAAGTCTCGACTTTGATCCGAATGCGCATAAAAGTATCAACATCATTAACTAGAAATCTGCGCGCGTGAAATTTAGTGGATTGATATGTGTGCCAGCTACTTCTGAGCGATTGGATCAATTAAAGCTACCTCTCATGGTACCACAAAATACCGAGAAAATGAAGACAGCATACACTATATCAGTAGATTATCGTCACAGTGAGTGTACAAATTTTATGCACATGTGATTTGTCATCATACACCCATTTTGATCGCTTATATTAACCTAGACACCACGACTGGTATATCGGCCCACGATCGCGCCTTAACGGCGCGCGCACTAGCAAATCCTGAATACACGGACCCAAATGATTTTAATCGACCAGGGCATGTCTTCCCATTGAGATATACTGAAGGTGGTGTATTAAAAAGAATTGGTCATACCGAGGCTTCAGTAGGTTTGTAATGATCATATTCGGTGTTCGCTACGGAAGTTGGTGATGCATGAGATTTCTGATGATTTCTTTTTTGGGTCGTGATCTACTAGACTTATGTAAATTAGCAGGTTTGCAACCTGTCGGCGTCATCTGCGAACTGGTCAGAGACGACGGGTCGATGGCGCGTCGTGACGATTGCCGCGCGTTCGCGGACGAGCACGGATTAAAGTTGATTACGATTGAAGACATTGTTAAATACCGTTTGGAAAAAGGACTCTTAAATATTTAAAAATTTCTTATTTATTATATACGTACATCGCATGGTTGCGAGTTTGGATGGTTATTTACAAAAACAATTAGATTTATGACTATAACAATTTGTGGCAAAAGACGCCAATAATTTTATCCTTCCACTCTCTCAATGTATTTAATTCCTTTTCTGTAATATCAGATGTGTAATTATTTTTAATTTAGATGGCATATTAATCACTATCAAATAGATTCATGGAAGATGTAAATCTGACAAAAATATAATTTATGCGACATTTTTTATTGGGGTTTCTGAAGATCCATCACCAAGCTAAATACAATTTAATAAAGTGTTAACATCCGTAGTCTAAGGTATCGGATTTTATCGTGAAAAAAAAAGAAAGACTCCATTACCTCGGGATTATTTTCCAACTCTCCAAGCGGTAATTCGGATGCCGGCGTCTCTTGCAAATATGACGGTTCCTCTTCTTCGAAACTCAATTCATCTCCCAAGGCGTCCAACTCTGAATGTTGCCAATATTGTTATTAAGATTTTCCGGTGGCATATGATTAAAGTTCTATTAGACCTTAACATTTACCTGCTTCTAATTCATCCTCATCGATATCTTCGGGGAGACCGTACGTCCGCCCGAGCGAGTCCTGTATCTCATTGGCTTGTTCCAACAGATCCTCCATATCATCTTGAATGCTCTGATAAGAACAATAAGTGTCTCGAATTTAGCATGACAATAAATCCATTCATCTGATCGGGTTACCTCAATTTTATTTATATCGATTTTCTTGTATTGCTTTTGCATCTCCTTGTTGGCTAATTGCATGGCATCTACGGTGGTAGCTACATTTCGCAGATTCTCGGTCGCGAAGGAAGCTTGCTCCATGTTAAAGGATTGTTGTTGTAGTTGATCTCGCTGAGTCTCATACCTGATTTTAATGAAGTCAATCTTGGTCAATTAAATATGAATATTTGAGGGGGAGCAAGCGACCAATAGCTCACATCTTCTTTTGCTTCAAAACACGTAGCGCCTTGCTCTTGATGGCATTCTGGTGTAGGAAAATAAGGGCAAGGTTAAAGAAAATTGAACAAGGAATGCCGCAGAAATTTTATCGGAATGTTTACTTTTGCTGGTCCTTCTCTCATTTTTTTCATCTGATCTTTATACCTGGACAATTCTGCCTCGAGCTTCTTTATCTTTACCTCGACTGCATCAACTCGTGTGTCAGTCTATTAAACAATGTCCTTATTAAAAGTATAAAATCATACTGAGTCGATGAAGAGGTTATCGAGAACTAACCGCAGTTATTGCATCATTTAGAGTAGGTTTCGGTGTTTTTTTCGAGGTGCCAAAGAGTCGATTCATTGTTTGGAATGCTGGGACGGAGAGGGCGACAAAGTTTGCATCACAGACAATACATATATATATTTTGGTCGACGGCAATGGTTACATCAAGATCGTATCACAATACGTTGCATTTAATCAAATGCACCATTTTTTTGTGCACTATATAAATTTATAGATTGCATTTTTTATACTTTTGCAATGACCATTCGCCTTCTTGAAGATGCAGTCATTCGCAGGTTGCGTTCCTCCTTTATCAATTCAGTGGCACAGTGTGTTGTCGAACTAGTTCAAAATAGTAGGTGGACGAGAATTTTCGAGAAAAAAAAAAAAAATACAATAAGCGCACGTTGCTTTCTTGCCATAACGAATCTAATTTGGTCTCGCGTGACAGGTCTCGACGCCATGGCGACAACAATCGAGATTCACGTTAATGTGGCGAAATATTATGTGCAAGTGATTGATAATGGAACTGGAATTGTACCCGAAGATATGGATAAAATCGGTCAACGGCATGGTATGGTTGTTCGTCCGCGGGAAACGAATCCTTTCTCGTTAAGCTCACATTTGCCTAAATTCGCGTGTAATTTGCAGCCACTTCAAAATGTCATACACTGGATGACTTGTCACGGATAGGTACATATGGATTTCGCGGTGAAGGTTGGTTGGTATTATTAAAACGGATGGTCTTAATTTGTTTGACCAAGGTTAGTCAATGTCATTCTGTTGCTCGAAGCTCTAGCCAACCTCGCGGAAATCTCAATCTTGGAGATAATAAGCAAACATTCTGATTATTACGACACTTACGTTACCGTGTTTAAGGTTAAGTACGTGTATTAGGATGTCAAGTCACCTCGACAACGCGGACTCTCTAAACCCACATCTTGTTTTTTTCTTTTGTAGGGTGGCATACGTCTCCAACATGGACCAACGCGGAATAACAAGAGGACAAAACCGGGGACCACAATAATCATTCGAGATCTTTTTTATATGGTATGACAACTGCGCAACCTTGACGCCGAATATTTCTTACTAATACGCTACGAAGATATCTTACTGGCATTTCAGTTTCCAGTTCGTAGAAACAGTCAAACAGATAGTTTGTTGGCCAATGAGTTGGAAAATGTTAAAAGGGCAATTGAAGCAACGGCTTTGACGCAACCACAAGTCACCTTTACTCTTGTAGACGCGTCGATAGATAGTAAGATAATCACCACAAGAAAGGTACTTGCCGATGGCATATCTTTTAAACAAAAAGCCTTTAATAATCCATATCTGAACCTTCAAGCATTGCCTTTAGACGACATCAAATATTTCCACATTTCGACAACTCTTTGGGGGCTCCTTAGCACAGGTTGGCGATGGATCGATCTTAGAAATTTATCTTAACCATGAAGTAATAAACCTTTCGCTTCTCCCAGAGTCTTGAACCCGTTCACGTCGAGGATGGTCGCATTAAGTTGGACGGATTTATTTCTTCAAGAGGATATCATGCAAAGGTAATTTTCAGGTCATGCTTTGAATTGATACCTTGCTAATGGTTTAAAACTTGTGTAATAATCTCACGGTCCACTCTTATCTTGTTCTTTATATATTTAGCATCATCAGTATTTCTGTAGATATCGACTTTTGGTCATTAATTATCACGTGTCTTCGTCTAACCATTCACATCGGCTCTCATTAATAGACGTCAATAATTATTTTATTACTCGCGGCGAACTTCATAAACTGATAGAAGATCATTTTGACAAAAGCAGCTTTGGAAAAAAAGTGAGTCCCAAGTACGGACCTTTGACACATTATTCTATCATCAATGCTAATATAATACCCTTTAGCCACATGGTGGAATATTTTTGGATCAGGGTTGTTCGCACTCGAACAAATCAAGTAAGATTGTTTTGCGAGTTTCGTCCATCTTACTTTAATGCATTCCTCATGACAACCTTCGTTTAATAGAACAAACGGAAAAAAACGAGATAACGGGAGTTTTTGCGAGACATCCTGTTTTTCTGATTAATCTAACTTGTCCAACGAGTGATTATGATATTTGCTTGGATCCAACCAAAAGTGTTGTAGAATTCGAGGTCAGTGATAAAAATAAATAAATAGCGCACGTGTTTCTACGCCCACATTAAGCACACCAAACTTTAGAACTGGTCAAAAATCATGGATCTTCTATCTAAGCTGATTTCGCAATTTTTGGAGTGTCGCGGGTTCATAATACGAGATGATCAAGCATCGCACGTTGTTACATCGAGATCATCTGTCAAAAAGACCAGGATAAGAATCCCTCGAAATTTGCCCTTAACATTCGAAGACCTGGCACACATCAAAACCGGCGGTCAACGTCAGTATATATTTCTAGACGAGGAATTAAAAGGAGGTTTAAGTAAAGATAAACGAGGAGCGGAGGTAATTAAAATTGACGAAAATGAAAACGAATGCATACGTTGGAATGGAATTCCTAGTGAGGGAGATTTCTATATTGGCCTGCGCGCAGGGAATTCGTGAGTAATTTTTTGCAGGCTGCTCGCTTTTTTTTTTTTTTTTTTCCACGCTGAAGTTAACATGAATGTTGCTGATGAGTAGGGGCCATTGTAGCAAGTCCACGTCGAGTACCGGTATGGTCGCAAGAGTGGATCGAAGCCGATTGCGTACGTCAGGTCACACGCCAACAAATGCAACGTTATGGGCTAAAATGGCTTTCGAGGTAATCTATTCGGAATAGTATGCATATTTCGTAAATTTAAGTTTCATCTTGCCAATCGATCGATTTGGATAGAGATGGAGCAACCCGGTCTTTAAATGTGACGAGGCACCGATGCCTTTTTTGAAAAATGTAATTTCAAGCGACAAGTTCGTGACTAAAGATGCGACGCGTTCTTTTGTTTTTGGACATCGATTTAACAAACGAGATATTGCACGGGCTGAGGTCATTGGTCAGTTTGATGATAAATTTGTTGTTTGCAAGCTACCCTGCTCTTCGGATGGAGAACAAGATTTTGATGAATGCAAACAAAAAACAAGACACATATTGGTTCTTGTTGATCAGCATGCTGCAGATGAACGCGTCCGTGTCGAGATGCTGATGAAGGAATTTTTTGACCCCAAGAAGAAACTTCAAGCGTCGACCGAAGTTTCTTCTTTGGTGGAAACTGTTCAAGCGAGACCACCAATCAAGATAATATTGACCATTAGAGAGACGCAAGTTGCCAAGAGATTCGAGGAAAACTTTAACAATTGGGGGATCTATTTTGGTGATGGGGTTGCTTCAAAGCAATCGAACATTCCAACCTCGATGCTAATATCGACGCATGCCGACAATGATCATTCGCATATTTACGTGACACATGTTCCCAAGATGATCGCTGATCGTTGTGCATCCGACTCGCGAGTCATGCAAGAAATAGTGCGTCAATATATGTATTGGTTGGAGAGTGCAGGTGCGTTCGAAATGCGCCTAGAAGATTATGGAAGGGGAGACTGGACGAAGATGATAAGCAAATGTCCAAAGGGGATATTGGATATTATAAACTCGAAGGCCTGCCGAGGTATCTTATCGTGAGTTTATCAGACACCTTCGTTTTGATGTGACGTTGATCTTCTCATTCGTTATATTTAGGTGCCCTCATGTTCAACGATCGACTGACCTTTCAACAATGCAAAGAATTAATAGCGAAATTATCTCTGTGCAATTTCCCTTTTCAGTGTGCGCACGGAAGGTAAATTGACAATAATTTGTCGCGCGCATTAATCTCTGTCGAGAATTAACAACACATTCTTTGTATCCTCAAATCCAAGACCCTCCATCATTCCACTCGTATACTTGGATGAATTCACAAAACAATCGTCGAACAGTGGACATCATAAGCAGTCCTCGATCGCAACAGATCGATACAAGATTAATCTTGAAAAGTTTAGAAAATGAGAAGACGAATAACCATTTTGAGAGTACGCTTTAAGGTATCAATCTGAGTTTCAGGGTCTTCCTTTATTCACAATCGACCGAGCGTCATCCCACTTATCAATATGCATATATACACAATGTAATAATAATGATGTTCATCTTATTATAAATTTTAGTACATCTTGGAGAAGCGAATCCCGGATACTTTGTGTTGTCGAATTTTTGTATAATAAAAGTACATTGATTAATAAGTCCAATATACAACTAACATATTTTAACGTGATACGATTTCACCTCCAACGGATCCTCATTTTCCAATGGCAGCGTGGAGAGTGTCTACTTGTTGTCTAATGTTCTTGCTGTAAAAAAAAAAAAAAAAGAAAAAATCGTATGATGATTGGAGAAAAAAAAAAGTATAGGCGAATAATTAGATTATGTAGGAACCACAAGAAAAACGCATACATATTGCTGGCCATCGTCTGCACGTTCGCCAACTCTTTATCCAACCGAACACACATTTCAATCAATTCCCGAGTTTTACTCGATGCGTCTTCCAAGGCTGCACCGTGACTCAGGATTGCTTGCTTGTAAACATCAAATGAAGCCGAAGTTAGAACCGACGCCTGCAATATGTTCACATTTTTTAGGTGGTATTTAAGAACCGGTCGTTTGGAATTGCGAAAAAAAAGAAAGGTGGGTTAGTGGAAAAACCTCAAACATTTGCGACTGTAAATTCTGTAGCATGGTTTCCAGGTCATTGGCGATCCCGTAGGCCTGTTTTTCCAGTTCATTGATTAAATTCGGGTCGATTGGGGGAGATCTCCCGATAGAAAAGGTGTTCCCTCCAGGATGGTCTATCGGTGAAGAAGAGTTTGACATCATGCAACCGGGGATATCACCGCACGTGCTTTTTTATGTATCTCGTGACCAGACGGATTTTCCATGACCAACACACGTGTTGTGATATTGCCGTTTATGGCCACCGGAATTAACCGAACGAACCAAAGGCGCTTTCAATGTTTTTGGAAAAACGGCTCACAGCATGTGCCAACTTACTGTAACCGGTATTGTGTGAGACGCAAGCATAAAAATTCAGAAAACACGTAATGGTACAAATGAAGAGAGTATTTATTTATTTACAAAACGTGAACAACATAATAATAATTACAAAATCATCCAACCAAGAGAACCATCCTTCAAAAAAACAAATGCGTCCAGTAAAACAAACGAACGGACAATGAACAATACACCGTATACACCGACTCAACCCTAAAATGGACGTTTGCATTAAATAAATGCGCCCCATAGATCAACTTCGGATCAATGTTGTGCGTGTCGTCTACACCACTACCACTATCTTGATGTTCGCACTTCCCACCTGATTGATGTCACTGCAGAAAGAAAGCCCACCCCCTTAAAAAAAAAAAGACCTCATATAATCTGCTGTGCATCAATGAATGAATGAATGAATGAATAAATAAATAAATAATAAATTAATTAATTAATTACAATATACACATACTATTGTAATGCGCAAGACGCGACATTTTAGCATTGTATATGAAGTGAATGAATGGGTGAATCTAATTATGTATACAAAGAAGGGTAAACTTGTAGTAAATTTACAAAAAAAAACAAAGGGGGAAGGTATTTATCATACAGGTTCTTTTAAAAAGAAAAATTGATATTTACAAAGTGAGAGGTGCCAGGTTTGAATAAATAAATAACAAATTTTTTTTTTTTTTAAAAAAAAAAAAAAAAAGGTGTGATGATAAGGAGGGAAAAAGGTTGGCAGTGAACGTTGAAAAAGATCACTGGCCAATTCTTTTTTTTTTGTTTTTCCTGGAAACGAAAATCGTCCATTTGCGTGTTATTATCAACCTAGTCCAAGACAAGGATGTTTCGATATTGTCGTTGTGTTAAACCAAATTCGAGAGAAAAAAAGTTTGAGTCGGAATCTTTTTTTTCTAGAAGATCGAGCAATTATTGATTTGACGGAAAGCGGTTTCACGATCCATCACATGAAAGTCTTGTTCATCACTTATGAACAGATCACCTCCGCAAAGATATTGCTGTATGTCATCCAGAGTGATGCAGTTGAAGATGAACGTGTGTATCAAGACGCCTCCCAACTATTTTTTATAATTGTGTGTAAAAAAGTGAATAGGTTTTTATAACATGTGCGGGGTTCAGTTTCATGGATGAAACATCATTTTTGAATCATTACCTGAGTTACTCTTGAAAAGAGCGTGATCTTTGCTACGTAAAATAATTGGGGTCCAAATCTCTGCATCAATATTTTACTGCACCCCTCGAGACCTTCTCCGGATTGATCGACCACCGGCGAATAGTACCCTTTGCATGAGAACTGATGCGTGCGCACAAGAACACAACTTGTCAATAATATTGTCAGATTTAATGCGAAATCAATTAAATACATACCTCATATTCAATTTCCCTCACCAAATCAATATCCAAGTTGTACGCCTTTTGCCAAGATCCGCCCATGATCTTGAAAATCCATTGGCTGCTGAACAGCACATTATACAATGCTGCTACCGTTTGGAGTAAAGTGAACAAAATCAGAAATGCCGAGACCTACGGGGAAAATTAAATTTCTCGAATCAAGGATATATGTCAAAGAGTGGATTGTTGCGGATCTGTGTTACCGTCACTCGGACGAAACTCGTGCGTGCGTGACGCGTTGAACGTATACGGATCGTCAACAAATGACCTCATTCATTTTTACCGCCCCTTTCTCCGCTAAAAACGGTGATATTACATGACGTAACTGATTTGGGGCTTCGAATGAGGTCATCTGTGGAGACTGACTCCTTATGTACGTAATTAAAATTAAAAAATGAAGGGTTGAAAGGATACGAATTGGCCAACGCAATTGTTTCTCCTCATGAGATTAAAGGAGCCAAATAGGGCAATAATCCATGCGCATATTACGCACACAAAGTCACCGCTGAGGGTGAGGTGAGGTGTTAAAACGATCCCTGGAGACATTTGACCGTCATCGGGAGAGATTACCGCGGTAAAGGACAAATTGCGATTGCGATCTCGTGCCAAGGAGAAAATACTGCTAGGAATCTGGATTATCGAAGGAATGATGAAGTTAGGATCGTCATGAGTGATAAGGCGATGTGCGAGAGAAGGGGCTCAAGGGAGAGAGGGGAGGAGAAAGAAAAAAAGAATCAAAGGATCATCTATGTTCTGATGGATACGGTGAAACATACAACTGTCAGGAAGATGGCCATTACAATTAACAACCATCGAAAAATTCCAAGTCTTTGCACACCGTCCAAGCCTAAGAACACCATCAAGTTTTCTTGTTGACCGAAAATTGCCATTTTCATTTGTTAGAAAACGAGTAAAGTATGTGATTCCTTTTTCTTTTCTTTTCTTTTTTTTTTTTTTTTAACAATCAAAAAATTTATTTAATTCGATTTTATTTCAGAGTAAAAAAAATTTTTTTTTCGTTTTTATTTTCCTCGATTCGACCATGTTACCTTATTATATACGAGAAAACATGAGGGGACCCTACGCATGATTCATCGCGGGTCATCACGGAAAAAAAAAAAAAAAAAAATTTACCCACCCTAATCTGACATTTCGATTCTGGTAGCACGACATAATATTATACGCAATCGCGAGTAAATAAAAAAAAAAAAATGATGTACGGTAAATCATAGGCATTTGCAATACATATGCAACTGTTGACAAATTCGAGGGACAATCATTATATGATAAAAAAGGGTCAACGGTTGTGGGGTCCTTCCTTTGTTTGACACTATTGACACTTTCAAGTGCCCAGGTTTTTGTAATCTCATGCAAGATTGACGATTCGACGAATCGCAAGCCTGTCGCACAGAATTTGTCATGGAAGAAATTGGAAAGTGTGTACGTACAACAATGTCTTACGCAAGACGCTATTGCTGTTGTGTTCGGTGTGACCTTCAGTTAATTCGATAATTTGATAATAGATAATGCAGTTGCTTGAGCGCTCGCAAAGCATTGCGAAGAGAATTAATTAAATTAATTAATTAATTAATTAATTCAATCAGCGGTATCGAAGGATGGCAGAATTCCATCACACGCAATATTCGCAACGGGTGAGAGATGATGAACCTCGCGCACTCCGGACATTATTTGGAATAGGAACTATCCGGAAAAAAAGTGTGTTCATCGACGATCTTTTTTTTTTTGGTGATCGGATGATTATCGGAAGAACTACCAATTTTTTCCCTCGCCCATTCCTTTTTACGCTCTTGTATCAGTCCCATATCTGACACGATATATGCATTAATACTAAAGCAAGGTTGGATTAGCGCACATGAAAGTACAATGTCGCACATCATCGAAGACTGAACTTTTCGTAGAATCATAATTCTGATTCTGTAAAGGTACGAGAAGACATTCAGTTATAAAGTGAAATTGGCGTCGAGACATTTGAAATGTGAATGCGTGCCATATGGATTTGACTGAATAAATGCAATTAAAGACACTGGGCATTGACATAAAATAATAACGCATGCATACAGTATATATTTTCTTCATGGTCATCACGAAATACTACCTCTTCACCTTCATCCTCTCTCTCTCGTCCACATGTATGCTGTGGTGAATGAATCCTTTCTTGTATTTACCAAAAAAAAAAAAAAAATCGAATTTTTTAATAAAGCCATTTTAAACCAACGTCTTGAGTAACCTACCCAATTTGTCCGTTATTTTAATAGTGAAAAGCAAAATTGTTCATGGGCAATTTCGAATCTGTGTGGTGGACGCATGTACGTATGTAATCATAGCTTGGGAAAAAAATTGAGGTTACACGAAAGTTCATTCTCATCTTTCCCCCACACTCGTTCGGTTGAGATGGTGACACGTCCGTACATTTATAATATTCAGCCAAAAGTTTGTCTCGATGCCGGCCAAATTTACCATGTAAGCACACACGTATCACGGATTTCATTCAAGCTTTATTGCATACGTGAAACTCTCAAATTGGCACCATTGAAAAAAATGTCTTCGGGGAACAAAAAGGGAACTCCTTTTTCTTATTCGATATCAGTCATCATTTTGACTCGGGAATTTTCTGTGGAGTACCCTACTGCTGCTTCTGCCTCCATTTGAGTGTACGGTGCCTCTTTCAATAACCTGATCCTGTTTACCATAATTTAATTTGAATATTTATTTATTTGGGAATGTTAATAACTTACTTTCCCCAACATTAAAATATATCGGGTTGTAAATATTGATCCAAACATTTGATTAACTTCCTACCGTTTTTTGTGAAGTTTACCACGATGGTGTTCTTTGAGTGCTTCGGAATTTATGAAATGTCGCCTAACCGGTTTTTTTGAATGATTGTGGTGGAAAATACCGAAGTTTACTTACACATAGCGTGGATAATAATAATCATTCAAACATGACGCTAACAAGACACCTACGCGCAAGGAACACAAGGATATTTTCCAAATCCAGGCAACTCCGATGCTTGATCTTCGTCTGGTACCACACTGCCCTTGCCTTCCTTATCAACAGAAACTTTCTTTAATTCTTCGTGAATTTGATCCAAATCTTTAACGTTGTTTCTGGTTTTTCGATATTGATCTCGGATTCCTTTAATTTCCGACGGAATTTCGGAGTATTGTGACGAAGGAAGTTGTTAATATAAGATTTCCGGCACCTTTTCTCAATAGGGGACATCGTACGAAAGGAAGAAGAAAATCCTGGACTTCCTAAGAGAGTGTGATTTCTCTTCTCGGATTCAACTACCGACCTTTATGAGTTTTCGACTTTTGTATTTTTCCCATGTTTCTCTCGTCTTCCGGTGGAAATTGTCATGAGTGCAACCAGCCTTCGCGAAGAACTAAGGAAAAAAAATTTTTTTCAAATAAAAAATCTCTGCTTCACCCCAGTTTTATACAAGATTGTCATCACATGAATCACGCACGCTACACACCCCTGAATATTTTTTAAGTGGATAATAAATTGATAATCTATTATTAATCATATTTTTAATTCATCAAGATTATCTGTTACCATTGTTTGTTTTAACCCGCAGTCAGGTATGTTTATCCTATTAATTATTGAATTGTTAAAGTCAAATTATTATTTTTATTTTTATTTTTATTTTTATTTTTTTTTTTTTAATCCACAATCATGTCATAATGACATGTCTTTATTGAAAAATTGAAAATGAATTTACAATATTTACAGACTTTCACAAAGTGACTAACTCATCTTCATACAAAGGTACTCTAAGTCAGATTTTAGGGACAATATTTCACTCCCCTAATAGATTGGTAATAACCTCTATCTATCAAGATCATTGCCAATAGTTTGTTATTATTGATTACCCAAAAATCAATGAATTGTTAAGTTAAAAAGGGGAAAGGGAAGGAACAATTGAGAAAAAAGAACAATTCAAGGTTCACCAAAAAAATCCAAAAATAAAAACAACCTCTTTTCAAAAAGAATTTGTCTGATTGGAATAGTCTTCTTGCTTTATTTAAACCTTAGAAGAAATCTTCTTTTTCATCACCTGTAACATTGAACAAGTCAATCCAACTGATCCTTTATTTAAGTGAGTACCAGATTGAAATATCTCAAGGAAAGTATTTAAACCTCAGCTTTTTTTCATTAAAGCTTTGTCACTACTTGAAAAACTTAGGTAAAAGATAGGAGTTTGTAATCCACATTACCCATCACTTGGTCTTTTGGTGTCATGGAAGTTTTTATTGAGGAACTTGAGCTTTTTAGGGGCAACCATTTCCAAAACCTTCTTTCTAATTACCAATGACATCATCAGAATATGTGAATGTGACCAATAGGAGCTTGTTTATATTCCAAAAACTAATATGTTTCATGTCAGCCAATCACCTTTGATGATGTTAAAGTCAAATTACAGTATATAAAATATATATATATTTAAAAATAATACAATAGTAGTTATTAAATACTATTAATTACTATACTCATATTAAAATATTATTAATTATAACAAATTAAAAAAATTACAAGATACTGTATTTTAATTAATTTTTATATTAAAGTTATCTTGTTATACTATATAATAGGTTTTTATAAATTCAAATAAATAAATAAAAGATCAATTTATTATAAAAATAAGAACTTAAATTATATTTAAACATATTAGTTAAAAGAATATTATTTTTAAATTAAATATTTATCTCAAATTTTATATAATTATTTAATAAATAAATTATAATAAATTATTTAAAAAAAACTTATAGATTCTATAGTAAAGTAATAGTATTTTTAAATTATAATCCCAAAATTCAAAATTTAATTTAATTTAATTTAATTTTTTTTTTTTTTTTTAATCCACAATCATATCATGATGATTTGTCTTTATTGAAAAATTGAAGTAAATCTATAATATTTTACAAACTTTTATAATATGACTAACTCGTTTTTATATAAAAGTACTCTAAGTTAGATTTTGGAAACAATATTATATTCACCTAATAAATTAATAATAACCTCTATCTACCAAGATCATTGCCAACAGCTTGTTACTATTGATTGTCTAAAAACTAATGCATTGTTAAGTTAAAAAAGAAAAAAGGGAAAAAATGATTGGGAAAAGAGGACAATTCAAGGTTCATCCTCAAAAAAAACAATCTCTTCTTAAAAGGTATCTGCCTAATTGGGATAATCTTTTTACTTCACTTGAACCTCAGAAGAAATTTTCTTTTTCATCACCTATGGCATCAGACAAGTCAATCCAATTGATTTTTTATTTAAGTGAGTATCAGATTGGGATATATTAAGAAAAATATTTAGATCTCAACTTTTTTTCATTAAAAGCTTTATCATTATTTGAGAAACTTAGATAAGAGACAGGAGTTTGTAATTCATATTACCTATTGCTTGATCTTTTGGTATCATGGAAGTCTTCATTAAAGGACTTGAGCTTTTTGGGGACAAATATTTCTGAAACTTTTTTTTCAATCACCAATGATATTATCAGAACATGTGAATATAATCAATAGAAACTTGTTTACATTTCAGAAACTAATGTGTTTTGTATTAGTCAATTACCTTTGATAAGAATTTGTGCTACTCAAAATTTAGAATCAAACTAAAGTAGGTAAAATTTCTCAGAAAATCATGAAAGTAGAAGCTTTAAAAGGATCAAGACAGTCAAAAAGAAAGAAAATAAGCCTTTTTACTATAGAAAATCTCTATAACCTCTCATTTCAAAAGTTAGATGGATCTTCAAGTACTTTACAGTCAGTTCTTCTTCCTTTGAAAACTTTCTTGCCATTGGTATCAAAGGTGTTACTTGACTTTTCTTGATTACTAGAAGTCAAGTTTTTGAGTGAAGAGGTTTGAAAACAAAAGAGAAAGGATAGAGATAACACTTATAGTCATACTTCAAATTGTTTTAAGGAAAGTATTAAAACTTTATTAACAAAGAAGTATAAAAACTTCTTGTGAACATCTTTTTGTATATGATTAGAGGATTAGTAGAAAAAGTTTTTACAAAATTTAAAATTTAATATTACATGAAAATTATAAAAAAAAATAATCAAATTACATGAAAATAAAACTTTTAATCTCTCTATTAATCATTAGATTGAAACTAATCTATTATAGAATTATATAAAAAAGATTTTTGATTTGATTATATGAATTATGCCTAATCTATTCTTTCAAATTAAACAAAAAAACAAATTTTAAAATTTTATCTTTAGAACTATAATAATTATTTAAATAATTATTAATCTTAAACTATATTAACAAACTTTGAAATTCTATTTTCAAGATTATAATAATTATTTAAATATTCTTTATTTTAAACTATACCAATAAACTTTAAAATTTAATTATCTTAGTTTAGAATATTCTAATCTAGTACCTACTTAAATAAAGTATCTATTAAACAAAACTCATCTATAATAAACTTTTAGTAAATTATATATTTTTTATTCAGATCCTTAGAAATTTCCTTTTTAGACAATACATCCAAGGAAAGAGACAACATACACAACTCAAGACATATACTCTCACAATACCAACATATAAGAGACATCTTAGTACAGAACAATACTTTGTGCATAGTTTTAGTCTAGTAATCACTGAGAAAACACAACATATATCAACAACCTTGACCTTTTTCTCTTTTCTAAGAAGAAGGAAATAAGCCAACATAAACTGATTCACAGTCAGAA